>JAYJMG010163927.1:0-12237 GCA_036873935.1 Stomotoca atra
TACCTCGCCTTTTATTGTTATCATTGGCATATTAGGCACATTTCTTTTACCAATTTTTTTACCAATTTTTATGCTTACTGGTAGACTTTTAGAAAAACTATGGCCAATTCATTGACACAATCCAGGATTTCTCATATGTTAACCCCTGAAAATAGAAAAAATAAATAAAATTGTAGAACTTTTGAAAGGGCAGCCTTTAAGATATGAAATTTGGCACATAGTTGGAACCTGATAAAGGAAACAGTTTGGTGAGATTTGAAAATGCAACTTTTTGCTTTTTAAAAAAATTCGAATCTAAAAAACTTGGATAAGGGTCCACGGGCGCTTTTGTTGGGGAATAGGGGTTTCGACTTTTACGTCAGCCGAAAATTGATTGAAATCTCATGTCAGTAGAATATATGATTTTCTGGGGTTGGGTGGAGGGTTTTAGCGTTGGTGGTTAAGATCGAGTGGGAAAGGTGTTTTATATAATTCATTATTTTAAACTCTGCTGACCTATTTTCTCTTTTGCATAACAGACAGTGGCTTGTTCGTATTTTCAAAACACGGTATTAATCCAATTACGCGCAACAAAAATTCGTCTTTGAAAAAGCAATAAAATATTACCCAACCTCATCCTCGGGGCCTCTTTCTATTTCCCATTCATATATAAGAAAGCGGGAAGAGGCACTGGGACGAGGTTGATTATGATCGGCTGCTTTTAATTATTAAACTTCCAATAAAAGTATTATGAATCATTACGATGGGTTTGGCAAATTAAAATTTCGTTTGCACTCATCATCGGCGGCGACGGTGTCCTTCAATTCATTAAAAACGATACGAGTCCCTGGGAACAAGGTTCATTATTATCACACTGTCTGTCGTTTAATTTATATGTCATTTGTTCTATTTCTATTTCTATTTTAAAGTTTTCATGTAACAGTTTTGTTGAACTTTTTTTGTAATGAAACTTTAACTTGACAAATTTACGACCGTCCTCCTTCTTTTGAAAATAGAGATACTCCCTAGTGTTTCCCATATCCTTGTTCTTGATATACAGCCTTTTATATGACATTGGAAATATTTTTTTTTCCTTCATTGATTCTTTTCGCTTCATTTTAACTTGATTTCCAATGTAATGGTTCGTGTGCTTGTGTTTTTGTTTTAATTTTTAAATCTGTTTTTATTTACTTTATATTATACTTTTTTGTTTTTTTATTTTATTTTATTTCATTTTATTCTTATTATATTGTTTTTGTTAGGATTTGAGATACATATGGTTTTGATTTTCTTTCACTTCCATTTTCTGTATGATTTTAATGTTCTTCAATTTGTTTTGTTTCTCCTTTCTCTTACTAAGTAGGCAAGCAAATAAAACAAAATGCTAATAGTTGACAGATTTCATTAGAGTATTATCTCCAATAAATGCCATGAATGTGGGCGTTCAATTAAAAAGGCCGTTTATTCGGAAAATTGTTGTGACGTCAACAGATGTAAACATTGCGTACGGAGATTTTGGGTAAAGATTACGCATAGAGAGTGCAGTCATGTAACGAGATGCGATCGCATATTTGCGTCCATAGACACGCAACTTTCGCCATCCACAGCCCCGACCAGAAAATAAAAATAAAAATAACATGGCACCCCTAGCGCGGGCCTTCTCAAAATATCACTTCGCAAAAATAATGCTTGTGGGTATTTAAAGAACGACGCATTTTAACATGCACAGCGCATGCGTCTGTATCAAAAACAATAGATTTTCTTATGGTCGGATCTCGTTACATGACTCGTATGTAGAAAACGATAACTGAGTTTTATAGTTGAGAAACCAAAACTATAACAAAGCTCATAGAAAATCTTTTTAAAAAATATGTATCGTTATCTCCCGAGCAAAAACAAGTAACAAAATATGAAATTAGTTTAGTTTTAACGTATAATTTTATCTTAGTAATAAATCTTTGCGTTGTTGGATTTCATTTCGGCTGCATTCTTGTTTTGTTTTTGTTTTTTTCTCCAACAACATACCCCGTTTGCTCTGGATACCTAGTGTGTTTGGATAATCTGGATACTATCAACAGTGGAGAGGCGGAGAAAGTTGTAATATAAGCACTTAGTCTCGATAACTTTAAATGCAACGTAGCTCATGTCTTCCAAACGAAACATCGTTAAAAAATAATACTGCTAGTTATTTGTTTTTATTGTATTATTTTTTACCATGCCCATTCGTCATGACGTCACGATTTGGGTAAATTTAGTAGATGACAGATTTTCTCTAATATATCTCTTCTAAAAATTTAACAATGCTCCGTTTTTCTTCAAAATTTGCAATTAAAACAATTCGAGGGTGCTGACTTCAAATCTGGGGTTCAGTTTTCAAAATTTCAAAACAGGAGTTCGGACCCATATTTGGGGCAAAAATTAGTAATGCTCTGTTTTTCTTATACATTTACACAAGGAACAATTGGATAGTGCTGATTTCAAATCTAGGGAGCGTTTTTCAAAATTCGCATATATAGGGCAAATAGCAGTAAGTCTTCTATCCGCACCGGCAGTTTTTTATTAGATATGTTTCGGGACGCTGATTTCGAATCTTAGGTCATTCTAAATTGCACTGGTAAACAGATGGTACTGCAGTCTTCATACTTCGATCGACTCAATTGGATATAGTTTAAGCAAGCTATCAATCTTTTTTTTCCAAAAAAGTAGAACCTAATATATTTTTAAATTATTCTTACTTTAATGACAGGATTCTCACTCTAATGGACATTTTAGCAAAATACCTAAAATTCCTAACACCTCCTGACAATTCTAACAAAGTAGCAATCTGATACCTAGAGTATATTCCACTGGTGCATCCAGCTGGAAATGTACATGAACAAACCAATATATACTGTAGGCTTTTGTTTCAGAAGTTTTTAAAAAATGGCATGAGAATTTTTTTTGACATGAAATAAGTATGAGCCTGAGCATTATTCGTAATTTATTCTTAAATTTTAGCAGATTTGAGGCTCAATTATATTCTTATAAACTATATTCTTATAAAAAAGGTGTGTGTATAGGAGCATTTATACAACAATTTAGACGGTCTCCTGGACTCAGAGGTGTAGCAAATATTCCACTCTGGTTTTTGCAAAGAAAGTTATATTTTTACGGTTTTAGGACAGTTTTTGTGCGATCATTTTAACCTTGTGGCTTAACATAACTTTGTTCTGTCAATAAGAGCTTCCTCCCATCAATTTGTGTTTGTTATAAAAGAATAGGCCAGTCAAATCGTAAAAAAATTTGCATGATAAAAGTTTAAACATTTTGTATCTACATTTTTTGAATTCATACGTGCTCGTTATGGCGCATGTGGATTGATACCACAGTTCTTACTAGCCTGTGTTTGATATTCAGAACTTAAGATTGGAAATTCAGTCTAGAATGATTAACACCAGGAAAATTTACTTGTTATCTTATTGGCCCGATTTAGCGCCCACCCCTTTTTATGCTGGCCTTTTTCCGCCATTTTCCATTATTTTGACAGTCAAGCTCTCAGCTCTAATAAAAATTCGACACCGGTCCTTTTAACGGCGTGGCACAAATGTTAACGCCATCAAAGGGCGGTGTAAAAAAGACCAAGTTGTTATCGTTAAATTTTAAGAACTTTTTATATAGCAACAAGCAACAATGCCCAGATATGTAACTTTGCCACCGAACCTGTGCTCTGAGAAGACGCTGCAAGGAAAATCAATCTACTTCCGAGACTACTGTTCAAGGTATCGACCAAATGCACCCAAGCACAAGCCAGTCAACCCCCACACTGCCATGATAACGGAGGTAAGAAATATAGAAATCCAACAATGATATATTATTATTATTATTATCATGAATGTTTACCCAGGATAGCCTCTTCAGTGCCTGACTGCTCTGCTATCAATGAGGTCCTGCGAGCGAGGTCCTATTCGTATTTAAAGCTCCCATTTGAGCTACGGAATTCACTCCGCTCGACTAGACAACCCCGAAGTAATTTCCCGTTGGTAAGGATCCCACGAGCGGGTTCGAGCTCACATCCTTCGGAAGATTAGGCTCCATATTAGCTAGATTACAGATGCACACCGCCACATCCGCCTAAAAGCGAATAAAAAAAAACCTTTAGGGAAGAAATTTTGGCGGACAGGAAAAATTGATTTTTGCTAGGATCTAAATTTAACTTAATTTAATTTCTTCATTTTTCAAAAAAATTACCCTTAGGTTATGAAGGATTTTTCTCATGGTCATTAAATAGTTTCAAAATATAGCTATTAGCTTTTAGCGGTGAAACAGTAAATAAAAAAGTAGAAATTGTGAACCTAAAGATCCTTTTGAGCCATTTTCCCAGGAATACTACTATCTGTTTGTTCCCCTTTATGAAAGGGCTTTGTCCATGCTTTACAGCAAATGGGGTTAAGTAAGGACTTTCATAAAAGAGAAAATTATAAAATATCGAAAAGGGACAGAGAAAAAAAGGAAAAAATGGTAACAATGAATTCGACGGTCAAGAGACGTTGCAATTTTCTTCGGAATTTGTGGCAACAAAATCCGGTTTTTCTTTGACTCCATAGTTTAATTCATAACCCCCTTGGATTTGTTTAGAATTCTGTGAACAATCTGATAATGACAGACCACTACAGCACATTGCCGTTGGGATATTCACACAAAGACTACAGTGAAACCATTGAACAAATTAAAAATGACACAAAAAGTATGAAAATACAAGGTGAGTGTGAAATCATTTTTAACCTTTCAATAGTGACCTCCTGAATGTTTTTACTTTCTCCAACAACAATTTCTTCTTAACAAACAGAGTTCAGGTAAGCAGGTTCAACCAATACAATACGTGTGTCTTCCCTTTTTCTGAATGTTCTTATAACTGATTTT
Source organism: Stomotoca atra (assembly GCA_036873935.1). Classification (NCBI taxonomy): domain Eukaryota; kingdom Metazoa; phylum Cnidaria; class Hydrozoa; order Anthoathecata; family Pandeidae; genus Stomotoca; species Stomotoca atra. The sequence continues at coordinate 4,879 of JAYJMG010163927.1, forward strand.
CATTGGCTGGCAATGTTTGACTATGTTTTCCACAAGAGAACGAGTTCCTTCGAGCTCGCCTTCCTGACCAAATGTTCTATTTTATAAAATGTTTCTACAATAATTCCCCCTGTCAAAAGTTATTCAAAGCAATTCACAATATTCATAAAAGTTAAGAAATATCTGTTCAAGACAGCAAGACTAGCAGACAAAAATAATCAAATACTCTAAATACTCTATTTTTATTAAATTTTAATAAATGATTTCATGTTTTTGCGGATCTGCCTGAATTAATTGAATGCAATCAAGCCATCGCTTCATTGCTCTTACAAGACGCAGATGTAGATGCAGTACCAACAGTTAAACAGAACTTTCGTCTCGCATCTATTATTTTGTACTAGTTTTTTTTTGTGTGTGTTTTTTAACTGAAAATCATCAATTTGGTTTTTTTTTTTGTTGGGTTCTTCTAACTGAAAATAAATGATTTCTTTTAAGATGGCTCAAAGACAGAAGATGAAATTGAAGACATTAAAGAAAAATTTCCCGGTACAAAAGAAAAGATTGAAAAAGCTTGGATCGATGAAGTTGATACTAACAAAAGAAATAGAGGTGAGTAGAAAATACCCAGCCGGCAAAATCGTTCAAAAGTCACCGGGGAGAAGTGTACTTCTATTGAAACGAGACGCATTATGTGTATCGTTTCAATAGAAGTACACTCATCCATAGTGACTTTTTAACGATTTTGCCGGCTGGGAATGATTTTTCTAATAATATTTGTTAGCCGACAGAAAGAAATATAAATAAAAAAAATTGGATATCTTAATCTGACAAATTCCAGCCGCCATTTGCGACACAATTAGTTGTGTAGATTTGGCACTGAGACATTGTAATTTTTTTGACCATATTCACTCATAGCAGTATGAATTTACTGAGAGGTATGTAATGTTGTGTGGCTGAAGCAACCTTGCCCTTGCTCTGTTACCAGCAGGGTGAGGTAGGTGTGGGTTCGAGTACCCTCACTTATTTGAACCATGAAGTTTGAATATCGCTATGTTGGAGCAAGCTCTTCGAATTTATTAGTTAAATATAGTACTAACTATAGTTCGTTAATTAGATATTTTCGGAGCGAAGCATTTACGGTGAACCACCGTTGCTGCCATTTTTCCAGGATGATGATTTTGATTTTGGTTTCTGAATCTGGAATTATTATAGTCACAGCTTTTTTTGGTTTTGTTACCCTTCCCAGAAGACACATCATGTGACACATCATGTGACGTTGTTGTAACGTTGTTGTAACGTTTTTGCAATGTCGTTTCACCATGACATACTTGCTGGGGTATTAATTACCACTTCATGAATCGTTGTTCTCTCAGGTTACATTTATGGATTGGCTGGGAAGAAGATCGAGTTACAGAAAAAGGTATTTGCCATTTGTACACTTGTACACTCGTACACTTTATTAGGGGAAATAATCGGAGTTTAATTACTAAATTTTGTGACTAAAATTTGCCAAAAAATATTAGCTTTCTGAATTTTTTCAACCAACAAATATTTTTCAAGACTTTTTAAAGCCCTGCCTTTTTTCCCCAAGATCGAGTTATATCCGATTTTTTTCAGCTGAGAACTTTAGGCTACAATATCATGATTGAGGTCTGGGGCTAGTTCAGTGTTCATATTTCTTACAAATTAATAATAGTAATTAACTTTGATTTTAGAACCCTAATAAGGACATTAAAGATTCTTTGCCTGGTTTGGACAGGTGGTTGCATACTGCTAACGAATACGGTAACGTTCCATGTTAATTTTATGGAATAAGTGACAATGACATTTATAAAGCTTCATGGAAATTAAGCCACATTAAGTAACATTGTCGATTTATCTTGAATAGTTTATTTTTCTGTGTTTTGTTGTTGTAGTTGTTGTTGTTGTTGTTGTTGTTGTTGTTGTAATTGTTGTTGTTGTTTTTGTTGTTGTTGTTGGGTTTTTATTGTTTTTATTGTTGCTGGTGGCGATGTTGTTGATATTATTGGTGGTAGTGGTGATGCCACTATAAATAAGGTTGAATACGAAAGCTATTTATTATCATTTAGAAAAACAAGTAGTCCACAAATTTATCACCAACGTTTCTGAAAGTCAAGAATCAAGACCAGATCGCGCTATGTCAAGAGCAAGCTGTACCAAATCTGCTACACCAATACCGACACACAAAGTGCGCTTCCATTCGGCTCCAAAATCTGCACCACCTCTATTATATAGACAAAGTATCCCGAAGTCAAATGTAAGGTTGATAACAGAGACACTTCCCAGATCTGCTGACATTTGGACACCACCAGAAGGTGAAGAAAAGAAGGGCAGGAAGTCAGTATCTTCCTTGTCATCGTCAGTTGAAGAAAGTCCAAGGTATAATGGCACTGAAGCGAAGGATGTTTCCACTCAGGTTTGTCACGTTTAATTTTGTTATTTTTGTAAAAATAATCAGGCAAAGAGTTTATTCAATTCAACTCGCACGAGTTTTAGCGGAATATACAGCGTTAGGGATATCACACAACCTCGAACCCAGGGCTTCTTCTCCTTTCTGATCGATGTCGAAAAGCGAAAGAAGCGCTGGGATCGAGGCTGGGATATCACACTTTGCCAGTATTGGTAAACAACACGTTGCTTAGAATTTCCTGTTTTTCTCTTTAGCTCCCTCATTCAACGAAAGAGAAGCCGACTTCTCCGCAGTATGACATGCAGCAAGCAAAAGATGAGAATAGAGTTCATAGAAGGTCCCTCACTTCTCCTACACGAGCGTCGCAACATATTTGTCAAAATTGCGAAGCTTGCAAGAAGAAACTTATGAAAAGAATGTTAAAGGAGTTGTCAAGGTGAGTCTTTTTTCTAATGAGGACCCCTCCCTTTTCCCTAACTAACTAGATAAATAAAAACAAAAATGGTTGTAGCCTGTTATCAAATTAAGTTTCCTTTTGTGCTGGTGATAGTTGGCAAAGTTATTGCCACATCTAAAAGTTTGAATTTTGTTGGGATTTTCTGTCAAAATTCGAAAACAGTCTGCTGCCCGTATTTAACTCCGACGTCATCTACCCTGACCCTTTTTGGCTTCATTTTTGGGACGTTTGCCTTAACGACAGACATGTAACAGACCTGTAACGCATATAGGCCAATATGGTCACGACCAAAGCGTTTCCAATATTTTCGATTACAGTTTATAAAAACCTGTTCATAAACTCTCCAATACGCGCCCAATGCGCCGTGTAGAAGTGGTGCAAATTTTTACTGGGCGAGGTGATGTCGAGTCTGTGTTAATGGCCATACTTCTATACTTCTGTATTTTGTCCCAGAAAAATAAAATTTATTCTTTATATTTCAGCACTGATCCCAAGACGTACGAGTCGTTGCTTCGTGAAAGAAGACGACACCCACGTACCATGTCAACACACGTGTATCGACCAATCATCAACGACGATTACGTGCATTCTGGTACATCGTTCCAGAATGTGAATAGATTTCGAAAAGGATATTTTATCATACATCCGGACTTTGTATCGGAGAGCAATCCCTGTCCAATTGAACATGGAGATACAAATGTTCGGGTTCATTAAGGGCCCTGCTATAACATGATGATTGGGTATCCGATTTTATGATATGTCTCCACGTAAAAAAGCTTGGCACTTGCTACTATTTCGCACTTCAAACCTATGGTCAAAGGTCTGATTACAGCCATTGTTAACGCTCATCTCTGAGTGGCACCAAGCGGACCAAGACGAGGAAAATTTTTCGACTTATCGAAATGAATAAACTGCGCTAAGTTGGAGTTGTTTGATTCGAACAAAAGAGCGGGATATGTTTTAAGCATAATTTGTTGATTGATTGATATTTTTAATGGTAATGTCTGGGGGTGGTTGCAGATTTTTATTGTAAATGCATCGATAATGATTTATAGTGAAATAAACTTGCACTGACGTTGATAGCATTCTCTTTACTTTTGGTTGCAGAAAATACCTTACCAGATCTTTCGACGTTGCGTCGGGCCTAATGTACTGCTTCAAACTCTTATAAACATGCGGTTTACGCCATTTTTTCTTAGACAGAATTGTAAAAATAACGCCACTAAGAGCTGGCGTAAATAAGGTTCAACAAAATTTGAATTATCTGAAATCTGATTTATCTGGCAATGATATCCGATATAACGTTCGCCATTCATGTTTTCCAATTCAATACAAATCAAATTTCGAGACAATGAACTTGATACTTTAATTGGTTTAAAACATTTGGACATTTGTTTGGACACTTTTTAATGAAAGATTTCTTGCTAGTTGTATTCTCTCTACTCAAGGGGAAATTATGCGAGACGTCTTTCACACACAGATAGTACATTAGGCGTTCAGGCAATGATAAGTTAATATCCTAGATCACTAGAGACTTAATGAACAATCAATGCATCTTGCTGCCACCCATTTCAAACTCTGAATCGTTCTTGAAGAAAAATCATGCGTAGGGGTGTTGGAACATATTTTCTAAGTGATAGGCGCTATAAGCATAGATGAGTGGTAAACCAGGCTAGGCGAAGAACTCGCCCAAACTCGCTAACGAGTAGCAATTTAAACCCAAGAGGCACACCATATAATGGAGTTAACAAACTCACAAAATATATTTGGCGAATATATATAAATCGTCTCAAACCTTAACTGACCTCCCAAAGAAACATTTTTTGGTCCATTTTTTTAGTCCATTTTTATATTAAAGATTTTAAAAGGTTGTGAAGACTTTTGAAAGGGTACTAACCATGCTAATGAAATGATTCAAGAGAACTTCAAGAATGAGATTAACCCATCATCATTAGAAACCTCCCGAAGTTTCCATTTTGAATGGTCAAATGCACCAATGAAATATATTTTTAGGGAAATATTTTGACTTATTGTGTTTCGCCATAATTTCATATAAGTTTTCACACACCCTAATGGCTCTGGTACTTCACTATCTTTTTAGTATTATCTAAAGGTACTGGCCACACTAGCGATAGTTTCAGTTCTTTATACATATAAAATTCAAACATTCAAACATTCAAACATTCAAATTTCAAATCCGCACACATGAATAATTTGTTCCCACGATTTACACTTGGTATACGTAAGTTTTGTCGTAATTTATATGACAACTGAGTTATGTAAACAGAATATGCCTGGGATACATTTGCGTACTTCAATATTTATCTTATAATAACAGAAGTAAACCAACTCTTTCGTGAAATCTGCCATTTTTGTATAAATTCTGTCATTTTGAAATGTGGAAAAAAGAAACCAATGTCCGTGATTTGGATTCTGGTCCTGTCTTAGACTAACCCTGTGCAAAAAAAAATCAAGATGAAGTTTTAGTTATCATCCCTGCGTTGACCTCAAGTTTTAAATTTTACGGATATGTTGAAAATAACTGTTTTTATGTTCTATCATTTTGTTCATTGTACTCAAAATCTTTGTTAGTGCAAACGGTAAAAAACTCTTTCCTTAAACCGTCACTAAAGAGTTCAGTGCCCCCTGATAATTCTAAAAGATGTAACTAACAAAAAAGGGGTGTAAAAAATAGCAGGATGTCACTTAAGATGGGTTAAAGTTTCTTAAGCATTTTACATCATGATCAAACGACGTTGCATCAACATTGTCATTCATGGCTGTCATTTTGATTACTCCAAAAGACTTGATTAACCTTTCCTTCGTCACCTCCTGAATAATTCAAATTACTCAAAGTAATTTACCAATAAAGATGGCGTTTTAGGGGGATAATCTAGTTTCGAAAAATGTTATAGATTCGACCAATATAGACCCTCTGTTGTTTCTATCGTTTTCCTTAACTTCTCAGTTATTTCGGGGCAATCTTCATTACTTTACAATCTGTCCATCGTTTTTTCAATCCATTGCCTTTCAGCACAAAAATATCTTGGCTAGTGTTCTTATAAAATTCGAACTTCACAGAGTTCAGTGATTTTCCAGTCGTGTAAACAGGCCATTAATTAAAGCTAAGCAAATACAAAATAAATTTTGCTTTTAATATTTACTAAAAAAAGGTTTACTTTTCCATGGTGCTCTGATGTTTAAACTTGATTCCAAAGACACTTGAGTTCGAACAGGTAAGTTTTTTAGTACCAGATTATAGGTGTAAATAAACGTTGGGGAATGAGAGAGGCTGTCCTTGCCCTTAATTTGCAACTTGTGGTCTAAATAGTTAATTATCAGATTCTTTCCGGAGATAATTCCTAGCCATACCCTTGGAGTATAGCCAGCATATGACAGTACCATGGAGCAACATCGCCTTTGTTTAATTAATTGACTGTGTTGGCTGGATATTTCGTCAGCATATTTTTGATTTTGTAAAAGAATATTTGAAAAATATTTGAAAAACTATTTCAATTGCAATGTGGAAGTTATGTTAATATTAAAAATTGACCATGTATGTCTAGCTGGTTTCATCTTAGCCAGGATTCCTTGCCCCCTAGCCGACAGAGAAATAGAGCGAAGTAACTTGGCTGGTTTGGTCTTGAACACTTTATATGAAGTTTACTATAGACCTTATTGGACATTGCCTATTACCAGGATTCGATGTATTGTTAATCAGTATATAGACAAAGGGCACCGGGCGCGAGGTTGTGTAAAATGGTATATCAGCTTTGTGTTATAAGGTACTACAGTACACTCTCGATATCTCGAACTCTGAGGGGACCGAGAAAACAGTTCGAGATACCGAGAGGTTTTTTGGTCCAAATGAGTGGGACCGGAGGAATTGTTCGAGATATCGAGTATTCGAGATATCGAGAGAAATTCGACTTTTATATATATTGGTATATATATTTTTTTTTGTTAAATTAAGACTGGGTGGAACGATGGAGTTCTTACGACGCTCTCACGCAGATACTCATTCATGTGTCGCTTGTTGCATGCATCAACTTCAATACGTTGGAAGATTGAACAGCTATGATGATTATCCATCAGGTAACTAACTTTTTGCCTCCTACACACCAAGTCTTTTTTTGGTTCCATTTCAACAAAAATATTATTTTTCCAGGGGGCTAATTTCTATTGAGGTTGGTTTTAATGATCTTTTGATGCCCAACCTATTTTCCAGGACCATTTTTCTCTTTTGGACAGCTCTGAAAACGAGGTTGTTTGATGCCCCTCAAAGTCATCATGCTTTCTACAAGATTTAGGGATCTTTACCATGTGATGTGTGTGCTGATGAAATGTCATGCACACTTCAAAAAAATGAATAATCTTAACAAATGGAAAATTTAGATTTTGACAATTCTGAATGACGTATTCTGATATCATTTTAAAATACCCACTGGCACGATTTAACTAACCATAAGTCACCCGTATTTATAACTCTTAA
>JAYJMG010164038.1:0-20436 GCA_036873935.1 Stomotoca atra
AAGTGGAAGTAAAATAGCCTTACTACACTATTTTTGCATCCGAATATAAGCCCTCCCGAATATAAGCCCCCCCCCCCGTGTATAAGCCCACCAAAAAGGCCTTTGTCGTAATATAAGCCCAGGGCTTATTTACGGAATTTTACGGTATGGTGTAAATAAATATAAAAACTCATCTAAGAAAGATTTATTTGGTTTCATAGCTTTATGAGTCACGGGGCTGGAACTTCTTTTGCTACCGACCTCAAATGCAAAAATAAATGTCAGATGATGTTTGATGCGAGATCTCATTTTAGAGAATACAGCTGACTCGCCATTATTTATGACTTTTTTCAATTGGGCGGGCAAGATTTCTAACTTGTAAGCATATCAACCTACGATTTGATTAAAGCCGTGTAAGATTTTTCTATATCTATTCATCTAGCAATATCCATTGCGTTGATTTTTCCAAGCATATGGTGCTGATTTATTTCTATGCGCAGGTATGAAAATCTTTGTTACTAAATAACAATTTTGAAGCTCTTTTACTCTTTTTGCTAACAAAATTGAACTCAATTTTTGCACCAAACCTTTACACAGAATCTTAAAGACCGAGAAAAAACCAACGACCAAGAACACTAGTTTTAAGGTACTTCCTCCCTATTGAAGAAAATCCTATTATGAATTGGAATGGATCTAGGCTAATGCGTCTAAAGTGGATCTGCAATACCACGATTTCATAGCTTCTGTCTCATTTTTCTCATTCTCTCATTCTTTCATTCAAGATTTGTATCAGTTGATTTTGACTGAGCATTTACTAACTTGATGTTTCAGTAAAACCGTGAAAAATTGCAGCTCTGTCCTAGTCGGGGTGTAGTTGGGATAGCCTTAGTCTTTAAATACTCCACAAAGTACTTTACAGTTTTCGCGTAAATGATAAGACCATGAATTGAATTTTACGATTTAGTCTTTATGATTTATAACTGTGGCATGTCCTAATCCTTAAATATTCATTAACATTTTTCATTGAAACTAAGACCTTCCTGATTGATTAAGGGAATCAAATTAACATTATGCGTGCGATTATTTTGATATTTTTCTTTCCGTGCCTAAATTCATTTTAATTGTAAATAAAAAGGTCAGTATTAAATAAAATCACGTGCACTTAATAAGAATAAGGCTTTTGAGAGGAAATGGAGTGTTTAAGGCGATTATATGGTTTTAAACATTTTAAACACCATTTTCGGAAAAATGCTTCAAGTGGATAAATTAGCTAATACAATATTATGGTTTTAATCTTACGCAACCTGATAATAGCTAATGGCAACCAGCAAGGAATTTTTGGGGTAGCTCTTCCCAAAATCAAAGAAGAAATTAAGCAGATACCCCGGCGGTATCTTGGTGGCATAATCAGGAAATTTAAATCATCCGCGGCGGGAAGTATTACACAATGACAACGTGTGGGTGGTGATTAGTTACCATATTTTGTCTTGGAATGTGCAGAGCAACAAAAAATTAGGTTGTAATTTGCTGCGTAGATACAATTGTGCTATTGCAAAATAACATAACGTTGTCAGAAAAGAACGCACAAAGTTATCTGTCAAAAAAACTGTCTGTCAAGAAAATGTAACTCATATTTGTCTGAGATGTAAATGATCAGCAATCTGGTTACATTGAAATAAGAAGCGCTGCAAAATTCGATTTCACCAAGAAAATGAAGGGGACCATACTCAATGACACGTGACAATGTTAAGCTATGGTGACATCATTAGTTTTTTTAAGAACTTACTTCACTTAAATGACAATCTATCCTACAAGGAGTAATTGGTCCTTTTGACCGGGGGCAAATTTTGACGTAGGTAGACATGCCTCCATTAATTCTTTCTGAAATTCTGATAAAACCATAGCTAAGCAGTTAGGTGCTTAGTTGCATCTTGCAGAGTGCTTGGAAACTTTCGAGAACAACCAGCTGTGTTTCTTAAAGCACAGTAAATAGATTGATAATCTCTTCCTAGTTTTTCTTCACTCATATTGTATTTTGCTGATATATATCGCAAAGTAAGTGAAATCTTCTATTACTTATAAAGGTGTAGCAAGCAATGTAGGCACAGATATTTCAATGGTTTGGAGGTGTCAGGAAGTGTTTAAGATAGTTTGATAATTATAGAAACTGATTATATGGGTGAAATGAGGAGTATAAGTTTACATAAATCAAAAGGAAAACAATTAATAGGAGTTGTGTAGACCCTGTAAATCGTTACTTTTATAACTACGTTAACCTTCGAAAGAAACGGCAATGAAGATGGTTGTTGCGAGTCATACTCATGCAAGTTAAAAACTTGGAAGGACAGTTCAGCAGTAAGTGTAATGGAGACGTTATATTCTAATCTGTTTCATGTGATACTGATTGTTATCAGTATCGTATTTTGCCATTTCCTTCAAATATTGTAATTACTTCTATTTAACGCCCATGGCGTTAATAATATAATTACTAGCAAGAACTGAGGCGTTAAATAAAGGGAAACTTTAATAAACTCTTAGAAAATGAAGATATGCGCATTTTGGATACCAGTTTCACTGAAACAAAGTCATATTTATTGGAAAATTCCTGTAAATTATTAAGGAAATAAATGATAACTTTTTTGTTTCAGATTCTTTCATAAACCAATAAATCCTAACTTTTTTAAATCCTAACGGTCCCCCGAGTCCTAGGCGTTAAATAGATACATAAATACATTTTACTCTGCAGAGAACTCTATTTTTTCCGCGGCGTCGATTTGTTAGTTCTGATTTATGTTCGTCGTTTTGCGAACACAAGCTATTGAAAATTTCTCAAAAATGGTAAAGTGAGAAAAAAAATGCAATGAAATAGCATTGGACTAATGGAGAAAAAAAACTGAGGTCTTTTAGGATTTGTGAACGTAGAACAAGACGTAATGTTTTTTTGGAAGAAATAGAGGTTTATTGACGTGATTCTCTGCAAGTTTTTTTCAAAAGTGGATAAATTTTCCCTCGACTTAAATTTTTCTTAAACCCATTTTCCGTCCAACGATATTCAAGAATGACCAAGATAATTACTTAAGAAGAAATTTGTGGAGATATGAAAATTACCTGCGTAGGATTTCATTATGGAGGTTGATAGGGACGGATTGAAAAAGATTTGTTTTTTTGTCATAAATGTGCATGTGCTTCTGACGTTTGAATGTGACTATTACTTGCAATTTTAAAAAGTATGATTCTAAAAGACAGTATCATAATTTTTTTCGTGGCGCTTCTCCTTCATTGTCATCAGATATCCTGATGCAAGCAGATTAGTTACCAATTAAATTATATCTCATCCATAATTGACCGCAAATTATGTAAATTAGCAAGGAAATTAGGTATTCGATTAAAAGCAGCAAGTTCTTTGTATTAGTAAAATGTGTTAGTAATTTCTGTAAACACAACAGATCATTCTCAAAGAAGATTCAGAATGGTGGCAAATATGGCATCTTTTACATTCCTGGTTTCAGCTGGAAAATTAATTATAAACGGAAAATGGTGCATCTGGATTTTCATGGGATTTATATTATTTTTAGAATTTTTATCAATACAATGCATAAAGTGTACGCAAGATTGTAACATCCAGAGATGTATGTAGTACCGCTCTACAAATATTCTCTACTGAAGTAATCGTTATTGCTAAAATACCATTAGTCAACATTGCATACAAAACAGTATCACTCAAGAAGCTCATTTGGTCAGTGGGTGTTGACAAAGTTCAAAGTAAGAAGAACATGCTTTTATTTACAGCATGCTTTAAATGCCACAAGTAAAAGTAATGTCGTCATATATTATTGTTTCAGCAAACGAAACATCGTATGACCAGTGCAGTATTTAATAGGAAAAATTCAACTATTTATTACACTTTTGTTGGTCGTCTTTCTTTCAAGCTGATCATGCCATTTTAATTATTCTAACAATTTTGTTTTAGTGAAATATTTTAGCCATACTGCTGTTTTTGTCTGTTCTTACTTTTTGCATACTGATTTCCACTGTCTTTCCCAGCAGAGATAATAAAGATGATTATACGAACAAATATTCTTTGCAAACGTTTTTATTGATATAAATGACAACTACATTGTTCAATACTGACACACAGTACTTTACGTAATCATCCGAGACCCTCTTTGTGTGTCAGGTACTAACATGTTTCAATAAAATCAATACCAAGAGAGTTTATTTGTCTTAGAAAATTTTCTAAGGTGATGAAACCAAGTTCTTCCCTTTGCACGTACTTCCTAATTCAGTATGATAAGTCAAGGACCTTGAATCTTGAAGCTATTTCATAATGCAACATTGCGAACATTCTTAGGTGAGAGTCTCAAGCGATGCCCAAATAAAGATGTCAGTTGACCAAGGTTATGTTTTATGTAATCTTTTAATGCAGGCTCTTCAAAGTCCATTGGAGAGAAATACTCAGGATTGTCAGAACTATATGATTGATAATGTTCGGTATGATTCTTGCTGTGAGAATCCATTTCTACTTTAACTCTTTACTGAATAGACAGCTTAAGTTTACATTTTTTCTGAACTATGCAGCTCAAGGAGTAAAGTAGAAGTTCTATTCATTAATTGCATGAGTATATTAACTATGCACCTTAAAAGCTTTTTGATCTGATTCTTAAATACAAACACAGAGAACAAAGGAAAGAGTGTTTTGTAAGCATCAACTCAGTATTTAAAAGCTATTGATCATTTTTAAGCTTAGATGATCTGTTTAACGGAAAGGTATAAAATCTTTCTCATCGAAAAGGTTGAAGGTAATAATGTGAAGAGCAACGCAACATGGCGGACGTATAGAAAATGATGTGAGTAGGTTATTATAGGGGGCATATGAATGATTATAGCGGGTGTACAGGAAGAAATGTTGGTCAGATAATCTATTGTTTAAGGGAAGGGTTGTTTATGCTTTTCATATTAAAGGAGCACAGAGTTTGTTTTTTTAATTTGACCATTTAATTTGGATTTTTTATGGTTGTGACCATTTCATTTGGTGTGGCAAATAAATTGCGGCAAACCTAAAATTATTGTAATCACTTATGTTACCAATCAAATTAAAGTTTTAAGTGATCTCAATGAGGTAATCTACTAGTTTGTATTTTAGGTAACCAAATAAAAGATTATATATAACTAAATTCACAAATATATTAGGATTCTTTTTTCTAAATGTATCAATAATAAAACCACGGAAATACTAAATTTGGGACAACTGAAAGTAAATTTGGGACAACTGAATACAAACTAGATGAATAATTTATGATACGCTAACCAAAGTAAATAAGGATTCGATGAATTTGGGACAACTGAATACAAACTAGATGAATAATTTATGATACGCTAACCAAAATAAATAAGGATTCGATGAATTTTGACAAGAACGTGAATGACTACAATATCGTATAGAATGCATTGTAACTATAGTTACCGAAACTAGTGCTAGGTATGTGGGTTTAACTTGTGGCACAATAGTTTACCTAAAGCTGTTATATTGTATGTTGTATTGTGGAAGGTGGCTCATTAGCACAGTTATAGTAAAGTTTTCAATGGCTGTGACAATTTGTAAGGTATGTAAGCCATTGAACTTGAATTTTCTAACTTTTTATACTTACTCCATTATAATTAAGGCTTTACTCTATTTTTTTATGTTTTTAAGGTATTAAGATGTTAGTTCGGAAGCACGTTTATCTGCTTCTTTTGCCCTATTTGTCTGAACGTCTTTGCGCGTAGAGGTTACCAACTGGGCTGCGTGTTTGTTTTCATCAATGTTTTGTGCATTAAAAACTTTCTATTGATATTGATTAATTCATGAAGAGGCGAGCAAAACAATGCCTATGACATCCCACTGCTCATTAGTTAATTGATGAAATACAATATTTCTCAAAACAACAGTGCTTTAGTATTCCTAGTTTGCTCACTTTCATCCTGCTTTTTGTAAGAAGCGTTTCCAGGTCTTTGTGGTCTGACACCCACACATTTAACCTTAGTTGTTGTTGTTGTTGTTTGTTTGTTTGTTTGTTTGTTGTTGTTTTTTTGTTTGGGAACTTGCATCAGGTTTAAGTTTTTTGCTGAAAGAGAATTCTAGTCCTTGCTGATGACCGCTTTAGCGGACTCTGTTATGGGTGACTTAGCTAGAATTCTGATGTCCTAAACATGTGTAGTTGTTGCCAGTTCTTGTTTTTGCGATTTGTGTCTGTTGATTCTTGCAAAAAGCAAAAAGATTGTATTTATATTGTATTTATATCAACTTTTTGTAGAGGAGTATGTCTTCTAGTATGAACCTTTGTTTGACATTGCAAGTCGAGTTTTTTATTGCATTGGCTCCTAAGCTTTGTTCACTCTATTTATTATGCAGAAACAAATTTATAACAGACACTTTTGAACCTCGAATCATCTCTGGTAACACAGTTCAAAGTTTTGCTTTTGCTTTTTCTTTTTCTTTTTTCTTTTTGTGCAACGTAACAAAACATTCTTTATTTGCAACCAAATCGAACTGTCAGTAATAAAAAAAATTGACCTTCGACCAAACCCCGGAATTGAAATCAGCACCCTCGAGGTGTAAATTTTTAAGGAAAACGAAGCATTAATAAATTTTTGGCGAAATTTGGTCCAAACTCCCAGTTTTTGGCCACCTTTCCAAAAACTACTCTCAAAATTGAAATCAGCACTCTCGAATTGTTTTATGTGCAAATTTTGAAGAAAAACGGAGCATTAATAATTTTGGCCGAAATTTGGTCCAAACTCTCAGTTTTCGACCACATTTCGAAAAACCACCCTCGGAATTGAAATCAACACCCTGGAATTGTTCCAGATGCAAATTTTCAAGGAGAACGGAGCATTTTCAAAGCCAATTATTTTTAAGCCCATTTGGCTCTATTTGGCTCTATTTGGCTCTATTTATTACGTCATCAGTAGGTGTGGTCAAAAAAAATTGCTTAATTATCAAAGGACCTTGTAGAACTGATACCATCTTTCAAGTTTGGTGGCTAAACAATGTTTCGTTGCACAGATATTAAGGAAAAACTGCCAGTACCAAATTTACCCGAATCTTGACGTCATTAATTGGCGTGGTAAAAATGAATACAATTAAAACGAAGTACTAGCAATAATGATAACGCCTGTCAAGTTTCATTTTTTAACGATGTTTCGTTTGGAAGATATGAGCTCCAATGCATTAAAGTTATTACGACTACCAAAGTCATAATATATATATTACAACTTTCTCCGCCTCTCCGCAATTAATGTGCCATTTTTAGTACTCAGGCTAGAACAGACTAGGTATCCAGGGAAATCGGGGTATGTTGTTGAGGAAAAAAACAAAACCAAAAAACAAACCAAAAAAAACCCCAAGAACGCAAGCCGAAATGAAAGGCTTTCTTGCTTCGCAGAAATCCAATAATAATGTTGACATAACGTTCGTCTTGTTTACTACCTAATTACTTAAAGTGAGTCTTGCCACACACGATTATTATGCAAACTGTAGGGAATTAATCCTACAGGCTATTTTTATTATCATTAAAAGCATGTTTTTAAGTTCCGTTACATCTTGTCTTATAACAGGATTTACAACACCCGCTGTGAGTTATTTATATTCACTTTTAGTATTTTGACAACGCAGCATCTAAGGAATATTTGTACTTGTTTCTACTAAATGCAATACTGAACTGCTGAAATTATGTTTTTTCCACATGTTACTTTCAGGTATTTAACATGATTCAGATGCTTTTTACTAAATTCTCAATATTGCATTTAAAATTTCACTGCACATTTTTCGTACATAATTTTATGCAATGTGTGAAAGCATCTATATTATCTAGATATTGATGTTGATGCCGATGTACTCATTGCATTCTATGGCTGTTCGTCGCCTAAATTACCTTTAGCAGACTATACAGGGCATATCAAATCATTCTACTGACTGAAACTTTCTATGGGAACTTCTCAAGAATACGACTTGACATGATAATATAATTTTGTTTTGAATTTTTTATAGATGTATAAATACAGTATGTGGAGTTGGAAAATGTACAGCTGCGTTTTGGTTTTATTGTTATCGTTGATTTGCTTTAATAGCGCCGTCTCGTTCAACAAGCCAGAATGTCATAGAGGAATTATGAGTTTGTTCAATTGGTGCGAACAATCGGACTGCCAAAATAATTGCACATGCTTATCAAAAAATCATGTTTGCAAACAAATATGTGGACAAAAAATGTGTCCAGCAATATTTTGTAGCTCACCAACAACGTGTTTTCAGAGTGTTTTGATCAGTGAAGATGTTTTGATGCCAAAAGTAAATAAGATGGTGTCACATTCTCCAATATCGCAACAAGATTGCACCCAAGGAAAGTGTAGCCTGATGAAGGCACTCAAGTACAAGAAAACATACACGAGAACCTTTCAAAGTTGTTCAGAAGGACGATGTGGCCACGTTTATACAACAGGTGATCATGCAAAACAGTTTTGTGGCCATTGTGATAAAATGACGTGTACTGGAAAAAGTGCAACAAATTGTACACAGTTATGCGTGCTTGGAAACTGCAAACAAATGACTTGCAACGCGAAATATTGTAAACAGCTTTGCTCACATCAGAGTGGATGCAACATGACTTGTGGAAAGAACGCGGAAATTTGTGATCAAACGTGTAACGGTAATAGCAAGTGTATTATGAATTGTCATGGGAAACAGTGTCATCAATCATGCAAAGACAGTAAGAACTGTGTTAAAAATGTTTTTAATGCGGCAACCACAACCACAACCACTCCATCACTGCCACCACCACCACCAACAACAACAACAGAAACACTACCAACAACTATAACTACGATAACGATAAAGAAAACAATTAGAAGGACTACTTTGCATCAAGACAAGACGAACCAAGCTGACCATATCGCCAGAAATAGTTATAAACTAAGGACAGTTGAACCATTGTATACAAAGTCGTTTGTATCTTCAACAGAGATATCAAATGAACTTGAAATGAAGACATTATTGCCTAATGAAGAAAATAAAAATGAAGTTGGAAAAATCACAGAAGAAAATTACAAATCATCGTCCACGCTAGTTGTGACCTCGTATACCAGACTTTTAGCTGCAGCAATTATAACGTCAGCACTTCTGCTTCTATAGCAATGTTTACAAGTGCTGTTGGCATAAAATCATATAATATATTTATATAGTATATAGAATTACTATACTATTTATAAGACAGCGCAACATAAAAAGGTATTTTCAGTCTCAGTGAAGTAGGATACGAATGAAATTTTAGTCGATTTTTGTAAAATTTTCTCTTACCTCAAACAGAGACATAACCTGACAAAAAGTACTTGAAACTAGTTTCGAACCAAGAGGTGGCAAGCATAAACATCTTCATCTATATTAAAAAAAAACACAGAAGTGGCTAAACATTTTTGTACTGTACAAATGTAAATATGGCTAAATGTTATAGAGCAATACATAAAATATTTTTCGTCTCACATATTTATAAATTGTATAAATTTTTATTGTTATGGCAATATGTACAAAATAAACCTTCTTCTTGTCTTTGTTTGACTCGTGTAAAAAATGAACGAATCTCACAAAAGAAAAGAACGTACATTTCCACTCCTGTAACCCGAACTCTGAAGACATTTGAGAAGATTTGAGCACAAGAGTTGAATGGTTTTTAAATTCTCAATATTTTCCATAATTTCGTCTATCAGCGTTCAAACCGCGAATCAGATTCCACTTTCCCGTCTTAATATTTGGAACCAGTGTATATCAGTGCCACTCTAAGAGTTCGGTTTGAGCTTTGGACGTGATGTCTTTCGATTATTGTATTAAAAATGGAAATCGTTTTTAATGATTTGTTTTTAAAGAGATAGAGGTTGACTATTGTCTCAATAATGAATTAATGTGTTGCTTCAAAAAGCAGCATGTTTACCAAATCTTAGTGTAGCTCATAATTTGTTTGTTTCAACAACAGAATAATTAAGGATGATCTTCATTTACCTACAGAAAGCACATCGAACCTGATGCTCCTTACATAGCGTCTTCACTGTAACGGTGCTTAAAACACGTACAAGAGGTATGACTGTGCTAGTTTCGAAGTGAATTGAAAATTTATTTTATGTTTGAACCATAGAAATATGTTTGAACAGACCATTTCGAAAATATAATATGATTCGGACTGTTCTTACCCCAAACTTTACTGAAATGCTCAGCGCGTGACATATCCAACGAAGCTAAATTATGCATAGCTGCTATCGGTGTTTATCTTCGTGAAATTTTCACAAATTTGATTAATTATACTGATCAGAATTTTTCCATGAATTATATAGATAACAGAAATGATGCGTTTACGTCATAAATCTTCGTATATTGGCTAAGGGTTGGAAATACATGCTACGCACACCATATCCACATCCGGAGACATGGTCGAGCAGCAGATAACTGTTTTGGCCTTATCGTCAGTCATCGTACACATCTCACCCATTCAATTGGAAATAGGAAACGTACGTTGAACTAGAATTATTGGGAACGGAATGTTGCTAATTCGTCCCTAATTCTACTTGTGGTGCTCTAAAAGTTTCGTCCAGAGATATAGATAAGGAGTGCAGCGTATGAATTGTTTCACCCCTCTCATGTCCATATGCAATTACAAAGTCTACTATTATGAACGCTTCCTTGCGATATGTTATCTGTAAATAAGGCTCCAATGTTCCTATACACAGAGGAATAAAAACCGACAAGAGTACTTCATGGAACGTGAGTTTAATCGAGATCAATTACAACCGACTTAACCACTGAGCCACTACTTTGATCGTGTGGGACACCCCTCTCTTCCTGTGATTCATTGGTTCATTCTTTTTTCCCTTTTTGATAGAATTCATTTGAAAGACTGTCATAAAATTTTCAAATATAATGGTTATTGACGTCACCAAACTTTATCTTTTAAGCGCACATGTTGATAACAATTGGTGATATCAATAAACATGCTTTATTTTGTGAAAAATATGACAACTGGTATTAAAAGTAGATGATACGAATAGGATTTGATTGACATCATCCTAAATCGCATTAAAGGTGATCAATTCGACACACAACTGTCCATTTTACCGAACAGAATAACGAATTTTAAGTCGATAATTGCATGAAAAGTAGTGTGGAATCAAAGTTTTAAGGGATTTTTGTGTTGCTAAGGTATAAAGTACGAATGTATTGTGAAAAATTATTTGGGTTCCTGATCTTTGTTCATATTACACAATGCACAATAATGATGAAGAGCTAAACTCGGTGGTCTTGATGTCCATTATAGTTGTTATTAAAAAACACCTTTTGCTATTATATAAATCAAAACTTTCTGGTTAATTCAAAAATATGCCCTAGAGTGAGGAGACAAAAAGACAAAAACGATGCAGTTTGTAAAGCAAATTTTGGCCTAATACATGAAAATGACAGAGAGAAAAGTTAGTAAACTTTTGATCGTCAAGCTTCTAAAACGGTAAAGATAACAGATTCTGCCACTCCCCTGGTATAAGCGAGAGATAATTTTTTGCTGTAACTTCTTGTTTGATATTCACTGTAAAACCTTACAAGCAATCAAGCGAAAAGAATTCGCTACTTCATTTTACAATAGTATTTTTTTATGTACAATACTTTACACAAGGAACTAATCAAAACCGACAAAAAGATAAAATATAAAAATGCAAAATGCAAAAATAATTTAGGCAATAAATAGAATTCAAATATTTACAATTTTCGAATTTTTTTAAATATCATGGCAGAAAAAAGAAATAAAACAAAAAACATTGTGGCAAAGGGGAATAAAACATTTTTTTTCAAAAATCAATAAATAAAAAGTCACTACGCTTCAAGCTTGTTCTTTTTTATCATCCTTTTAAAAGTATTGAGATCTTTGCATGCTTTCAGGCTATTAGGCTGTTTGTTCCATACTTAAGGCGCTAATAAAATTAGGCTTCTGTTGCCAAATATACTGGTATAAACCGTAGATGTAACTACATCACTTAGTTTTGAACTCTCACTGGTCGATTATTTACTTGAAAACGAAAAATGTCTTTCATAAAGGTGGACTAAGATCATTTAGGGCTTTAAATATCTCAATACAAAGAAATTTCAGTCGGTAAACACTCAATAAATTTCTGTCAGATTTACTGAGAAGTTTGAAGTATGAGCTTTCGTTATCATTATGAAGGAAAGCTAGTGCTCTTTTGTGGATTCGCTCTACATCTTCAAGTGACTTGGCTGAGGAAAAATGCCATTTTAAAGAACAAGAATTAAAATTACTATTAACTAAATTATTTTTAAACCTGAACAGTGCATTAAGTTGTGTTGATGCATTCTTACAGAGGTTTCTGACATGTTGCTCAAATTTTAAATTGTCATCAATATGAACACCTAGTAATTTAACATTTTTGGTTTTTTTTGTAACATCTCCATCGATTTTAATAGCCACGTCGGAGTGCTCTGATTTACTTTTTGTTTTCACAATAGATTAAATTTTTTTAGGATTTGCTATCATATTATTGTTTTTCATCTATGAAATTGCTGTTGCAACTTCTTTTTCCAGAGTTTCTACAAGGTTGGGTTGTGAATTTGAAAAACATGACAGGCTGTTATCATCAGCACAATTGTGAACACTCTGTTCCTTAACAAATAATAGAAAATCGTTCAAGAAAATATAAAAATTATTGGACCTAAAAATATATCCTTGAGGGACACCTTAGATGAGAAATTGGAAAATACTAAGAACGCCATTTATTTTTGTCGCTTGCTTCTTCATCAGTCAGGTATGAATGAATATATTTAAGTGCCGATATATCGAAGCCATATGCATGAAGCTAGCAATGATGAGGTCATGGGGGACGCAATAAAAGGCTTTGGATAAGTCCATTAACACAGCCCCAACCAAATAATTCTGATCTAGCTGGGTTTTTCCAGTCCTCATTAAAACGTGTTGTTTACTGTAATTGTTCCTATAAGTAGTCAAAAAGATCGATAACTTTGTATCAATGAAAGAGTTATTCTGAAACTTAATAGATCTTTTATAAAATTTTGAAAAAACATTTAAAACACTTATTGGTCTATAATTATCGGTTTTGGTTTTATCGTGACCTCCTTTATCTATCGGAGTTACTGTTGCTCTTTTAGCATTCTTAGGAAATTTTGGAGTAAAGCACAGATTTTGCACAAATAACCTGAGACGTCTGAGGGCCCTGAGATCTGTTGAGGTCGTCTGAGGTTGGTCTTATTTCAAGGGCCCTCAGGTTTTACTCTATATTAGTAGATGAATATAATATTTTAGAGCTGACATGATTTTTCTAATTTTGAAAAATATTTTTGACAAGACTTAGATAGGAGACCTGAGACGTCTGGGGGCCCTCAGATCTTTCGAGGTCGTCTGAGGTTCATCTCGTTTTTTGTGGAAACAGAGCTTAAAAGGGGACCTGCAACGTCTGAGGGCCCTCAGATCTTTCGAGGTCGTCTGAGGTTCATCTCACTTCAGGTTTTCCTTAAAAGCCTTTCCTTAAAAGGAATATAATTCTTTGAGGGCTCTCAGGCAATAACGAGGGCCCTGAGGTTCAAAAAACAAAATCTGTGCCCTAATGAAATTTTGAAGATCAAAAGCTACTATTAATTGCATCAGTTAGAGGCTTTGTCAAAAATGCTTTTGATAATTTAACTAATTTGGCTGGAATATTGTCTGCTCCACTAGAGGTTTTAACTTTCATTTCATAAAATAACTTTTCAGTTTCTTTTAGAGTTATTTGTTAAAACGAAAATTTATTGTGACTTTATTTTCAGAATTGATTTTTTCAATACTTGGACGTACTTCGTACATTTTTATGATATCATCGATTAAATCATCTTTGTTGGAAAATTCCTTATTAAATATGCTAGTTGGTTTGATACCGCTAGAAATCTCGACAATATTTAAAATACGTACAAGTAAAACCAAGAAAGAGGAATGAAAAATGTCATAAAAACTGTACTATTTTACATCGGGATTCATAATATAAAAAAGTGACAAAAATTTGATGAATATTTAATTCTTTTTTGTGCATTCTGTTCGTGATATGATAACAACAGAAAAATGAAGGAAAAGAAAAACTACACATTTCTGTGATTACACGAAGCATGAGAATCGCCTTACAAAATGAAAGTATGTAAATGTAAATTAATTGTTTTAGCATTTCTCTGTCACTATAAAAAAACACAGCTGTGGCTGAAACCCTGATAAAAAGGAGACCTAGCACAAAGCAAAACGGAGTGTAACATAGTTAAAGGAGCATATAAACAAATAGAAAAAGCACAAGATGTACTAGCCTAGATCTAAGCTCACTTTGTTTCTCCTACTCATAAACACGAAAAACGAAAATAGAAAAAAAGAAGGTTCTTTCATATATTGTAATTATACACATATTCATAACTGGAACTGGTGCCATCGTTCGATTTTACGGGGGGGGGGGGGGGGGGGGGGGATTATGCCCCGGGGGTGGTTTTATTGTAAAAAAATTTTTTGGGTGCGCATTAGAGTGCCAAGATTTTTTGACAACTCAAAACATTCTATTAGACATCTGCAGGAAAAAAATCATCCCAAATGGGGCATCCAATCAAAAGTTATGGATCATTAATCGACCAGACCTAAAAATTTCCATAGAAAGTATACTAAAATTGGAAAAGAGGTAAACCTTGATAACTTTTGATGCATAACTGCAAACTAATTGAAGTTTGGCAAACTGTTATCTTTTTATGAGATAAATGTGTGCGCTAAGTTTCGTGACGTGACAGTTTTACATGAATTTTTCTGTTTGTTTCTCTGCAAACTTTGTAAAACCCATATTATATGTTAAATAAAATTTATTTGGCTTTCAGAATTTTGGAACAGAACTTAAATATTTAAATTAGTTCAAGCTGGAATAAATTTTTAGTAGAACCAGTAATTTTCGGATTTTTCGGAACTTTCAAAGTTGATGGTGCCGTCACATGAAAACTGCTGATGTCACATTTGCATCATTTTGTTTACCTGATGATGTAGTATAATTGTACCAAGTTTCATTTTATCATGGGTAGTAGTTCCAAAGTTATGGAGGTGAGGGGGATTGCCCCCCCCCCCTCTAGCAATGAACAGCCCAAAAAAGCCTAGCATGAATAGGGTTAAGGTTCTAAGCAGACTGATTAGTAAATTATATAGTTTATTTTCCTCTGCAAGAAAGAGGAGGATCAATATAATATACAAGAATTTAAAACACGTTTTTATCTTGTTTCTTTGGACACAATGCCTCAACTAACAAAATATTGAAAGACATGAATGCACAGCATAAATTGAATTTGAAGACCCAGAAAAACACGAGTATCAATCAAAACTCACTGCTATCAGGGGCATATCAGCGTCCAATAATATTCAGTTCAAATTTTCAACCAACAAAAAACAAGAACCAAATTCTGGTCAAATAAAATTTAATGACATCATTTACATTACTTTACATCAATGTACATGTGCTAGATGGAATGAACACGGCTTAAGTGGGCGATCCTGGAGTATTTAACGCTCTACTGAGCAACATAGCCCCATTTGAATGGAAAGTGCTGACTTGACCATTAGGCCACGCTCGCATCTTTTTCTGGCCAGATGATAAGTTGCTTCAAATTGGATGATAATATTGAAATCCAGGACCTAAATTCTGCTTACACCAGTCATATGCAAACAGAACGTATAGGCTAAGTCAGAATTGAGCAATCCCAGTTTAAGTTTCATCAAAACAAGAAAAAGATGATTTTCAACGGACAATTTTGGTGATACATAAATTTCTTCATTTTCGACCAAAGACACAATCCAAAAAAAATTTTCTTTTGACGGTAAACCAGTAAAAAAAATTAAACGTTTGTTATCATCGATGACATTTTTGAAAGATGTTCTAGATGATTAATATTTATCCGTTATTTCATTTATTTTGGCATTTTTATCTAGAATTTCAGTGTGTAGTTCGGAAATTTCATTACTTAATTTATCCACAATTTCACCATGTTCACATTTAAAATCGTCACGTTATTATTATTATTATTATTATTATTTACGAATGTTTTTACAGGATAACCAATTCAAAAAATATATACATACTAGATATATACAAATTCTGTTCTCCCATTGGGTCCTGTTTTAACCAACCATGAATATAACAAGGGAGGCTAGTATGCAGTGCCTTCTTACCTTGTTATGTCCCTGGTTGGATGAAAGGGAAGGGTAAAATTTATTAAAATAAACACTATCAACAAGATTAAAATATAAAATAAAATAAAATTAGTGTTGAAAAATAAAAAAATTTTTTGATTAATCTAAAAAGCTTAAAAATTCTTTTAAATGTTTCAGTACTCCTTGCCTTGAGAGGTAGGTCATGGGCATAACTGTCAACAAATCTTTCCTCTAAATTCATAATTTCGTCATCAAATGTCAATGATCTTCAACGGACAATTTTGGTGACTGTCGATTTGTTGCTCTGACCATTTTTTCCCTTTCACTGTATCAACCCAAGTTTTCCGCAAGCTACGGCTAACCTTGTATTTTCCAAAGGGTATGCGATAGAATTTAATTGATTTGTCACCCTTTTTTCTTCGATTGGTACAACCAAAAGCGTAACAAGAATCAGGCATTATAACTCAGAAAATATCTCGTCCTCTACGCCGCCATTTGTTTTGGTTTTGCCTGCCAGAAAATGCGCATGCGCACAATTACAGCTTCAAAACGTAAACATGAAAATCATCTATTGAGCACAAAATATAAAGCAATTTAAATTCTCTGTTGCATCAGCACTAGTCAGAATTGAGCAGTCCCAGTTAAGTTTTATCAGAACAAGACAAAGATGATCTTTTAGATGTGCCAGGCTTGGCAGAATTTACCAGCACTGCTTGAAAGATCATGAGAATTTCTTTTTTTATACCGTTGATAACGTTCACAGGAGTCTTGTGGGTTTCGAACCGATGGCACATAATCAGGATGGTTTACATCCGAAGATCTTTCCCCAGTCACAAAATTCATCTAGTATGTTCTAGCCCGGGCTCCTGACTCTTCTTTCATAGAAAACGTCAGGAGCCCGGGCTACGCATGGTCAGGATTTCATTCTACTTTAGATTTCTCAAATATTTACATTTGCACGATCCAGCCCGTAACCAACCTAATAACAGGATGACTTGACGACCGATAGTCGATAAGCTGGTGACAATCGATAAAAGGTGTGTTTTTAATGCAAAAAAACGATCAACCTGGTTAAGCTTTTTTCGTTTTATAATATTGTGTAGTAAAATTTATTACCCAATTTTAATCGGATTATACTGCTTCAGCTGATTTTATTTTTAGTATGGTGCTGATACTGCCTTGTTTTGGAGGATCATATTCGTTTGAGTTGCTGGAAGCGTGTCCGGCTTGAACCTTGTACTCCTTGTTGGTTGCAGGGTGTTCTGACCTGGCGGCGAACTAAATCAATCCAATTGAGATCTTCGAAAGTCAAATCTCCGTTTGAATGTATGTTTTACAAAAAAATGCAGGTTATTCGTAACCAGGTAACCAGCTTCAATCCGCCACTGATTTGTTTAGTTGTCGGCGCCCATCATTTGGTTGGACCAACGCTTTACAGAACGGAGATTTTCCCAAAGCCTCGCCCGTGTGGTCTCTCACCAGTTACAATATTGAAAACGAGCATAACGTGTAATTTCCATTGATTGCTTTTGTCGATTTGCTGGTGAGAGATTTTGGCTATGGTTCTTTAAGATCACTACTTGACTTGAAAGACACTGCGCAGGATTGATTGTATATGAATACAGTATTACTCGTGTAATTTGAACTCTATAATTCAAAAAAGATTTTTAATTAAAAAATATTTTTCCGGTCCCTTTCAGAACAGAACTCTCATAGGAAAAATCCTAATGCTTCGAAAACTCATAATTCAAAGTTTGAATTACGTGGGTATACCTCAGGTCGTTAAAAAATTATATTCCTGCGCAGCCAAAGGCGCTCTGCAGTAGTAAGCAGTTAAAAAAAGACTTCGGAGACTCCAAATTATGTCTAGTTTGTAATTTTTAATATCCTTTATTTCGAAATATTACATTCATTGCGAATTACACCTTTTTTTTTATAAGCAACCAGTTTATAAGCAACTGAACAGCTAAATTCTTAAGCAACTTTCAATACTCGACTTTGTTGGTATAAGCAACCAAGTAAATATAGAAATAATAGTGAATTTAAAAAGTGATACAGTATTTAGATTCGGCATCAATTCGGCATTCGGCATCATTAAAGTGGCTTTAAAAATAAGTTTCTTTTGTTTACTGATTATATATAGACTATGTTTCTTAAAATTTTCCATTTGCAGTAAAATTTGTATTCAAAGACTAAGCAACTATTAAGCAACTTTTCGTACTGACAATCTTAAAATCATAAGCAACTTTGAGTACTGGACCCTTAACCTTAGTTGCTTATAAAAAAAAAGTGTAATTGATAGTACACAGTCTTTGTTACATTATTCTTGACAACTATAAGCACTTCCCTTTAGAAACGAGCAGCCGCAAGGCTTGAAGACTTTTGTGGCAGGTCTCATTGAGACGCAACTAATGTGAAATCCACTCCTCTACACGTCAAAATGTCACGTCGAGAAAATGAAAATCTAAAACATTTTGTGGCAGATGAAGCCTCTAATGCAATGGAAAATATTTGCAAACTAATTGCCGCCCAATACGCACAGCACCATTGAGATTGTGAATTTAGTTCTTGAACTAGAAGCATAATTGGTAGCTAGTGTAACTTATTGTTTTTATTGACATGCTTTCTGATAACTATTTTGTTATTGTCAGAATATACTCAAATTAATTGTCAAAACACCAAATTAAAAAGAAAGTGCTCAAATATTCAAGTTGACCTCAAATTTAAATCATTCTTCAATGGACATCTAATCCAGATATAATATGAGAAAATAACTTTGTTCACCGTCTGAAAAGAAAGCGTGGTTCAGAAAATCAATGAGATCTGGTTTGCCTCACAATACAACATTTTCAACATTCTTCAACATTCTTCATAGCACCCTTCATGCTACTTCCCTGACAATAATGCTTCCAGCTAATAATTGCCAATATAAGCACTACAATCATGGTCATAACTTTTGAGAATTTGGGGGGATTTTTAGCCTTGTTTCAGCTAAAATGGTTTCTCATGAAAAGCCTGTAGGTGGAGATTTTCGTTTCATGCGGATCGGTGTTGAGATTCAGTCTAACATGAACGAAAACAACATATTTTGATTGCAAGGGTGCTCAATCTCGCGTTCAGGCTCAATAATGGTCAATGTCCTAAAGTCCATTGGCCCAAACTAAAAAAGTAAACTAAAAACCTCTTATTGAAATGAGATTCCCAATACTTGTTGTTTTCAATCCTTCGATTCTGCGCACTTTCTCAATATTATTTTGACCATGATTGCATCATTAAAAAAAATGAAATCCATGATTTAATTAGTTCTTGATTGTTTTTTAAGGAAGAAACCTTATGGCATAATTGGTTTAATTTTCGCCCTATCCACGAAAGTTATACTTTATAGCACCTTTCACACCTTTTGGGGCGTTTTTATGAAACCCTTAATGGTTTTTTGAAAAATCGACCTACATAAGAAAGTTAAAGAAGATGTCGAGGCTTTTCTTCCATCTGACATAAATTCAAATGAAATTCTTTCATGTTGAGCCGTCGTAGATGAAACGATATTAAAAGGACATTACGATCCATATAATCTCGAAGATATGATCTTTAGAAAGAGACGCCTTTTATAGTACATAACATAGTCATAGAAAGAATTGCAAGCTGTTGCTATGGAAATTGTCCATGTAAGACCAATGATGATTCGTTTTCGATAACGTCGAGAGACTTGGGCTCTCAGGCTTGCAATTCTGAAACAATAAAATTTCACTAAAATGTAACATGATCAAAGACAGTTTAGAATTTGTTGCATCGCTATGCGTCAAGTATAAGGTGTTTTATGTGGCTAACCATGTATGCATAAGTTTTTAGCGTTTCCCTTGTGTAGAATTAGAGTTACTGCTGGTTTTCCTAAGTCCTAACAAATTCGATAAGCCAACCTATGGTTAAAAAAATCTTACAACCAATCCTCTCCCCCCGCCTTTTAGATTTTGTTGAGTTAGGGGATTTGTGATTGCTTCATCTTTATTGGAGCTGGAATAGATGCTTTATTCAAATTAAAGGCATTCAAAAAATATATTACCAATTAACAAAAATAAAATAAAATTCAAAACTTCCAGGTAATGCCCAACAAGTCACCGTCTTAAAATATCTAACATCAAAGACGATGTCAAACTTAAAGGGGTAGTCCCACGGATTTTTCGATTTTGAGATAAGCACTTTAAATGACACAGAGAGGGGTAAAACGAAG
>JAYJMG010164039.1:0-12232 GCA_036873935.1 Stomotoca atra
CTGGGGGGGGGGGGGGGGGGGGATCTGTTCTTGTAGAATTTAGAGCTATTTTTGAGTTTTTCTCAAAATTCCCAAATATTTTTTCCGGGGTTGTATGTAGTTGTTATGCAGTTTTGGTTACAAAAAGGTAATAATTTTTTTTCAACAGTTAGATTTTTACTTTACTGACATTTGGTTGAAGAACAAAGATAGGCACTGCATAAAAACCCTGGCGGGAAATTTGGGGATTGGTTGTTTTAGGTTACTGGAATGGCTATATTTGTTCCTGCTCAGAGTTTTTCAATAATTGCCTGTTGGTGTTGTGAAACAGGGTAGAGCTTTTGCTATCATTTTCATCATCATGCTTTTTCAAATTTTGTTACTACTGAAAACGTTACCTCATTTTTCGGTGGGTGATCATAGTAGATGATGTATATCTAATTTTGTAATAAAGAAATATTGTTACTTATACAGCCAAATCAGTAATATGAGCGGTTTTAGCTACATTCAGTTCAAAAATTTTGGACCCAAAAAATTCCGACAAAGTATTTTCGGACAAAATAATTACGGACGATTTTTGATCCTTATTTCGGACAAATGCTGAAGAATTTCGGACGCCATCGTAGGGAACATAAAATACAGTAAACTGTGATAAATAGTGTTCTGATGTTCCGTTTACTCTCATTAAATCATGAGAACCAGGAGTGAAAGAATCATCGACTGAAATATTGGAACTTGACAACGTTTTTTAATTTTTGATGATTAAATAATGATGATTCAGAAAACGAAGATGTCTGAAAAAACTTTGTGGGTTTATTTATACCCCATTATTTACACCCACAACCAAAATACTTGACTTTTTAAGGACTAAAAAAAAGAATTAAAAAAAATTACCCCTGTTAAAAGTTTCGGACACCTAAAAATTCGGACTACACAAAATTTCAGATGTTAATATTTTCGGACTCGCCTAGTGTCCGAAATTAAAAACGTCCGAAATTTTTTGAACTCAATGTATGCTAACTAAAAACAGTTTTATACTTGCATCACTTTTTGTTTATGTTGAAAGGGAATGTCTTCTATTATTAAGTATCCGTAAGAGCCACTTCTAGCGTGATGTTAATATATGCAGGAAAAGTAAGATAAATGTAAAGCAGGTTTTGTAAGCAGATTACTTATTTCTAAAATGTCTTTGTTCTTAGAGTGCTGTTCATCAATAAATTTAGTTGTTTAGCCTTTTTTTATTATGGTGATTTAATGTTAAATGCCTGGTATGAAGAAGTCATTGTTCAGAGCTTGAGAACTTTCTTTCCTGTCAAATTCATATATATTTTAGTCAACTTATTATTATTACCCAACTGAGAGTGCTGAAAATCTGTATTTCATTGATTTTTCTGTATTTAATGCATAATGAAAAAGAATCAATAATTATGTATTACGTACCCTAAAATGTTGATGCATTTTCTTTAAGTTAAATCAGTAATGATATAAAGGTTAGCTAAATAAGAAAAGTAAGAAAGAAGATAAATTGTGGAAAGTTAAAAAATTCATGATGTGATGTAGACATTGTTGTTCTGACAATTTCTAGACAATTTCAAGACTTCCATTTAATGTCAAATTAATGCATTATTTAGGTAAAAAATAGTTGACCACCTATATCCAGTTTCTTTAAGCAAATTTTAGCATTCACATTATGAAATCCATTCATTGATATTGATGATATCATGATATGTACAATGTATCATTTTAATTTTAGTTATGTCCTAGCATGATGTCTCCATGAAGTCAATGGAATTCTTTAATTATCTTAAAAATGTTCATACATGTATTTGATCAGTTTTTTGAGCTCTATCCAATGGAAGCCATAATCTTTTGATACTTGCAGTGGACTTTTATTTGCATGACATCACAGCTGGTAGTAAATCACTGTTGTAAAATTTTTGATGCTGTATATCTCAGAGTTAATTTGTTCGCAACATTGCCCTTACTCTTCTAAAGTTGTATTTACTTTGAATTAGCTCAGGGTACACTATTTTGAGCCCAGGGTACACTATGTAAAAATTATTTCCAACATTTGCTGCTAATAATACTTAAGATACAAGAGCATGTAATGCTACAGAACTGATAATTGCTTACATTCGCCTATTATAGACATTTCTTTTTTTAAATTTCACATGTAAACTCATTCTGGTGGAGTTGGAATTTATGAATTTGTTTCAGTGGAAACGGAGAGTACCTTCTATAAAAGTATATAAGTATTAAAGACTGCTTTTATAGTTTTTAAGTTGTAAATGATATTGTGTGGTAGTGTTGGCTTAAGATTAAAAACAAAACTGTCTAGTTTTTAAAGGAAACTCGAGGTTTTACAACTTAGAATGTGTTAAAATGTTTTATTGCACCTAGAACTAATGCCTGTTTGTAATTATTTTGTATTATTACTGGAATCACTTTTCATGCTGACTGTAGAAAACCATGGTTGATAATTTTCAAGTCATGTAAACTATTATGGGTTATACTCTATTTTTTATGTAGTCATGTAGATTGCTTAAATCATTAAAAAAAAGGTAAAAATAAAAAAAATGGAGGTTGTTAGAGTAAAGAAGCAGAGAAGCTTCACAGAGAGTGATTGTGTACCTTTAAAGTTGCTAAGATCACGTCGCATGACATGGTCCGGAATTGGCAGCCAGTTTAATTTACATGGAAACGATCAATACTTTTTTAAATTGGTTGAGTTCAATGATGAGGTAAGCGTTATGTGCCATTGTTCGTTTATGTGTCAAGCTTTTACTGCTGTTAATAGTTTCCATACTTTGGTTGCCATTGCATTGTAGGTTTAGCCTGCTGAGAACTGAATTTAAGAATATGTGAGTCAACAGTTCCAGTAACCTAATATTAAGGAAGTACTGAGTGTTAGTTTTCTGCGAGAACGTTTATAGATACTGGACGGTGTGGACTCTTCTCTGAAGTTTTTGCGACATTTGTTGGACATTACACAACAGCGACGAGTAAAGTCGATAAAAAATTAAAAGCAACGAAATAATTGCGTCCACAAAACGTCGACAAAGAAAAAAATTATCACACTTGTTGTCGAGATTAAAAGACCGTGGCCAAAATTCGTACAAATTCGTTTCAAAAAAAATCATTTCAATTTTCAACGTAATACGATGTCTTGGTATGACAAAACGGAATTATTTCAAGTAATCAATTCGTTTCAAATTCGTTTCAAATTTGTGTCAGTTTTTAGATTCATCTCATAACTTTTTCAAATTAGTTTCGCAATTCGCCTCAGAAATATTTTTATTGTGAGAAATCGTTTCATAAATAGTATCGTATTTTTAAAGTGTGTAAAACATTTCAATAATCGATTGTTCATTTTTATATTCTTGGTCACAGAAAGAAGTATTGTGAGGCATGTAGTGGTTTAACGTCGTATTCCAAAAATCGACACATAGAAATCAAGCCACTTTTTTAAATTAAAGTGCACAAGCACTTTTATTGACAGTTTAAGAGATTCAATATAATTTGTATGCAATAGTAACAAAGATTAGATTCCCATACATATTTCGAAATAATTGTTCTAACTATTGACTACCAAGGGTTGAAATTTTCGCAAGTACAAATTTTTGCGTATTTCGCGAGTTTTCGCCCATTTCGCGAAATTAAATACCTGCGAAAAATTTCTTAACATCTCATTTACGAAAATAAATACCAGCGAAAAATATTAAAATTGCTCATTCGCGAAAAAATATCTTTGAAATGGAAAATGAAACTCTTTAACTACTACTGAAGCCTGATTGGTTACTTTGGGTTGATTTTATTAAAGCGTTTCAGGTCTGTTTTAAATGCTGAAAAGCCTTTCGCGAAATGTTTTGAGACTTTGAATTTGCGAAAATAAATACCCACGAAATGTCCAAAAACCTCAAATTCGCGAAAATAAATACCCGCAAAATGCGATTTTTTTTCACTCGCGAAATTAAATAACCACGGAAATTTCTACCCTTAAGGTAACCTGGATTGTGGTAGCATATGGTAATAGTTCGGATGACAAGGAAGTCTCAAACACTGAATCGAAATGATGGCCCCTTCCTAATATCCTCTAGTGGATATCATTAATCAGTGAATATCAGCCTTTACGACATTGAGGTTCCCGATTTTCACCAATTATATCAGGTATTTCAGCATAGCGCTAGCCAGAAAAGTTTTCGTATAGCATTCCAATTTAAGAAAAAATGCAAATTAAAATATCAGCATATAAATATCAGAGCAGGTATATAGGATTGGGTATCTTTGCTAGTATGAACCAGGTTTAAGAAACATTAACACCAATTAGAATTATGTGAAACAAAAAAAGCGCTTAAGCGCCAAGTTTAGGCGTTTTAACCATCTTCGTTCAGAGGTCTTCTTTAACATGTCTTTAATCCGATCATAAGAATTCCTGGGCACGAATGTTTGGACCCCAAATTTCGATTTAGTCATGCAAAAGTAAAGTTTATCTGACTTACGTTGTTTAAACATGGACTACGATCTAGAACTAGAAGAGCTAACCAAATCTGATTGTGAAATACCTGAGGTGAGGTTTGAGCTACGCGAAGGTGATGTGGAGTAAGTTTAGCTATGATAAATGATTATGCTTTGCTCTTTTTAGTGGTGTTTCACAGTATTATCATCTTCCCTTGAAGCTTAAAAGAGAACGAACGTCAAAAATTTTTTTCTCCTAAATCAAAGCAGGCGTACATAAACAATTGTAAGATAACATTAAAACTAAAAAACTGCCGGTGCGGGCAGAAGACTTTCTGCTTTTTGCTTCGTGTTGCTATGTCAAAAGCTTTAAGACTTAACTTTAAAGAAAAAATGAGACCCAGATTTGAGAGCAGCACTTGGAAAAAAGAAGGAAGGAAAAACATGAAAACGGACGAAACCAAAGACTTTCTTTGCTCCGCAGAAAGTCAATAAAACCTGTTAAATGCTAGAAAAAATCACGATTCGTCTTACTTTTTACTAACAGCTTCAACAGTCGTCGCCATTTGCAATCGTAGAACTCAGGAAAACATCTGTGTATGTGACGTCACATGTGCTACTTGATGAATTCTTTGAAAAATGTTTTTGAGTACATTATGCTGAGTAGAAGTTAGGAAAGTAATAATTTATAATATAAGATAGATAGATAATGATAATATGGGAAATATAAAAAAATGTTCAACAAACCAGAACTTACTGTGAAAATAAATTAATACATCATCCAGGTTGAGAAAATGAAAAAATACGTCAAAACAAAACAATATCCATTTGATAACCGTCAGCTAACAAGCTCATAAACAGGAACAGCAGTGTGCATATTCATCAGCTGCAGCACAAGTGACGGTACAAGCCGATGATAATTGTACAGCAACGAAGCTTAAAATCCTGCAAATGGCCATGAGCGTAGTAATGCTTAGAGGTTAATTTAGGACAAAATCTTTTTTATTATGATAAAAAAAAATGTTGTGAAAATTTTTTAGTGATGTGAGGCAGCAAATAAGCAAAGAAAAAATTTTGATGTTCGTTCTCCTTAACTACTGATTTCTGAGAACACCTGTAGATATCTAGGGTACAGAGCAATTCAAACTTTCAATATTCGAATGAAGTTCTCCGGTCCCTTCAAAATTTCCTAGTAAACTCTTCACAAATCCAACCTTATGTTTTTGCTAAGAAATAAACAGTGATAAATTTTTCCCGTTTTTAACAGAAAGTGACGAACAGACAGCCCCGGGAACAAGGTCGCTCCTTCGACACAAGTTGTACATCAACCCTGGGTTGGCTCACCTAACACTCCACCTTTATTGCACCAAATTTTCGCAAGTTTTGAGGTCAATAGAATAAATCCCCGCAAAATGTAAGATTATCTTTGTTTATTTTTCTTAAGTGTAAAAATTAATTTGACAAAAACAAGTCATTTTATTTGAATATCCTTTTGTCCATCTATGATAATAATATGGTTAGTCACAGCTAAGATCTTAGGCTAATGCGTCAGATACGGTGAAACTTTATAACGAAGTACTCAGATTTGTAATGAGTTCTCAATCAACTGTTCCACGTTTACTAAAGCAAGTATAAATCAATCGGGGTCTTATTTGTAAAAATGCATTTAAAGGCTTAATTGATGATTTACAGCTATAAGGATAATTCCGTCCATCCGAAGCGAAGCGGTTTAGAAATTCTTAAATATCACTTTTTAGACACCACAACTGAATTTGTGAAGTGTACGAGAAAGGATGCAAGTGTTGCATTGGGAATTTTGACGGTGGATGTGTCAAACAATTTAGGTTCGAAGAATTGGAAGCGATTATTTTAAGCTTTAGAGAATTCACTTCAGAGCAATTTGACTTGGTTTTGCTGGGCCAGCTGCAGGCCTTCACCCCAACTCCTGGCTTTGGTGGGAAAAAGAAAAAACTCCAAACAATGTATTGCTTTAAAGGACTACAGGTTTGCAGAGTAACATTTTGCTATATTCATTCCATCAGTGAAAAATTGAAAGCTCTTAAAGCTCACTACCAGGAGAACGGTGTGATGCCCCGTGTCCACGGAAATAAGCGACGACTTCCGGCAAATACGACAAGTGAAACTGATATCGTTCGCTTGAAAGCTTTCGTTGGGAACTAATGGGACATAAATGGTTTAAATCTTCTGGGAAGAGTACCTGGATTCAAAAAACCAAATCTTACGCTTCTTCCGTCGTCTCATACCAAAAATTTTGTGTACGAACAATACAAAAAATCCTGTTCTTTGGCGGATGTTGAGCCAGTCTTTGGAAATTTTTAAATTTATAGAAAACGTTTTTCCCTGACCTCCTTGCAACAAAACTAAGGACTGATCTGTGTACCACCTACCAAGAAAAAATACGTCAAGCTGAGGTGCAACGAGAAGACTATCAACTGCGTTGTAGGGAATCAATTGAGAATTCCAAAAGTGCACAGCCAGTGCACAGAAGATAGAAAAGAAAATTGTGTCTTCTCTATGCTTCTCTGGAGTTATATTCATTCCAACGCATTGCTGCATTTAGTTTAGAAAATAATCTAAACTAAATGCAGCAATGCGTTGGAATGAATATAACTCCAGAGAAGCGTTAGAGAAGACACAATTTTATTCGGAAAAATGTGAAGAGAATATTTTAAGACCATACTTGTCTTTAGCACAGAACGGGAAAGGAAAACCTTGAATTCTTCAACCTGACAAAATTGAACTCAATTCCACTTTTTTCTGCTGCAAAGGGATAATCAAGAT
This sequence comes from Stomotoca atra, assembly GCA_036873935.1. Taxonomy (NCBI): domain Eukaryota; kingdom Metazoa; phylum Cnidaria; class Hydrozoa; order Anthoathecata; family Pandeidae; genus Stomotoca; species Stomotoca atra. The sequence goes on from JAYJMG010164039.1 coordinate 7,237, forward strand.
TAAAAACCAATATGAACAAAGTTTTTATTCATTCCCGCTCCCATGAAAGACAAGACAAGGCAAAGTAAAAATCGAATGTTTTCTTATACATCGAATGTAAAGTAGCAAATCATAATATTGAACTTGAAGTAATTAAACAGAGTACTGTATTTACGAAGTCAAAATATTCTAATAAAAGATAGAATTCAAAGATTCAAGAAATAGTTGCTGAAGGTATTCTATTTGAGCTTTTATTTTACTTTCTGCATTTTGATAAATGAACATAACTGACTCGTGAAAAAAATCATGACATTTGTTTGCTTTTCAACATTAAAGTTCGTTTTTTTTTAACACAGATGTGATCATTATTTCTTTTCTTTTCAAAATATCGCAACATTGATGTTCCTATATTTTTATTTTTAAATTTAAGTTCTTTTGTTTTTTTATCGTTGGTGTTTTGGAACAGAAAAAGTGATCAGTGATCAACTATCAATGATCAGTGATAAATCACTTTCTGGTTTGTATTATCACTGATCACTTTGGATTTACCACTTATCACTTATCACTTTAACGATAAATTTAACGTTTCTTCAGTGATAAGTGATATTATAACTTGTTATGATTTCCTATGAAAGGTCACATTATAATTATGATTATTTATAATGGGATCATTGTCAGTTGCTCTGCTTTTCATGTTTTAGTCTATTGACACAAGTTACTACATTTCCATTTATGATGGTGATCTTTCCTTGCAAGTACATAGATGATTGCATCATGTTGCCTAATCATGTTTAGAAAGTAAATTATCAGCTTATAAGTATTAAGATGACTTTAGAAAAAATGGGGAGTATGATCTCCATCTCTGAGGATTTCCAGTCTTTTTATGAAAGTTGGTTATTTAAATTGGCAGAAACACTTTAGATTTGTAATATGCTGGTTTTGTTTATTCTCTTTCATCCCGGTTACTAAAGGTAATGGTAATTTCTTTATGCTCTCTATAACTTTTAGAGGAAGGTTATGGCCAGGATCTCACTTTATAGTAGCTATAAGCAGTAGTTTTGTATGCATAAAAGTTTTAATGATTGTCATGGCAAACTAATCGTAAATCACTGTCATTAACCAATCTAATTAGTGCTGGTATGGTGTCTTCTGATTTACTGCTTTCTTGTATTATCTGTAGAATTATACGAAATTAGTTTTTACTTCATTGATGCACCTTTGTAACCTGTTGACTAAACAATAATACAAAGAAATTTGTGGCTTGAATTATTTGATGTTAATTTGGTACTTGCATAACTTGTTGTTGTATATAATCTTTTGTTAAGTATACTTGCATGGAGTATTAAGATTGTATTTTATGTCTTGTCTGTTGCTATCTTACTAGTGACACACTTTTTAAATGATAGTCATCATTGCCATATTTTCATAGTGCAATTCAGTGATGAGCCAACAGGAAGGCCCACTCATAGCAACTAATCGCGCTGTAACTCAAGACATTGAACTTAATTTTGGGGATGTAAGTAAATTTTACATTACGTTGCTCAGTGCTACTAGATGTGACTAAATAAAATGCTTAAAATAGAAAATGGCTTAAATTATCCGCATTTCTCCTTATGGCATCTGCATTGGTTGTATTTTATGCTTTATCATCAGGTATTGGAGCTTATTCGTATTGGTAAAGCAAGCGCATGAATAATGGTCTCTCGTAATATTTTCTTACACAGGAATCTAGTATTAAACCCCTTGGTCATTCAAAGACATTTGATGAAGTTGTTTTTGATGTTTTGCGAGTGCAACCAGAAGATATAGCTGTAAGTTCATAAGTTCTTATCATTATTGTGATGTTAAAGTCACTAACTGCAATGCCTTCTATTCTGGTCGAGTGTATGAAATTATTAATATAAGTAAGAAAATAATACATACATTATGTGAATGGCTCTCAGAATATCGACCATCTGGTTTTTTTGCGTATTTTTCAAAACAAAAGAAATACGCTGAAAATAATGCAATACGTTCGTATTTTAAAAAAAAACGCGCAAAAGCATATATTCAGCAATACAAAAAAACGTATTAAAAATATGCATGCTGAATGTGATTTTCGTATTTTTGAACTCATCTTCGTATTTAATAATTTTCTTAAATTTTCGTATTTCGTATTTCAGAAATACGCTTATGCGTATTTTTCAGAAATAGCTGTCATATGCACAGTTTTAGCTACAAGATTTTGTGTGATAATTGTTCACTTGGCATTTTTCATTAAAAAACTGAACAACTGGTAATACCCTGCCTCGTATTCAATAGAAATGTTCTATTCAATTGCAACAATTTAAATGACAGCGTCTCTGAGCACCAAGTCTTTGGATGCTTCTTTGGGAAACAAAAAGAAAAGGACATAAGTCCGGAGGGCCCAAAATTCAGGTAACTTACTTCATTATCAAGTGTGGCTATGCATAGTTGCGCACACTTTGAAGTCAGCTTGGAAACTTTATGCTAACACTTCATGCTCTGACGTTTCGTAGAGATACGATCAAAGCGGTGAGTCTATACGGAACCATGCCACCGGACTCTGACATTACCTGAAGGTAACCACTAAACCGGTCTGCGTTGTCTCAACTCAACTGCGAGGAAGTGGGCACCCATGCAAGTTTTCCGACCAGAACGTGGGAGAGTATCCTTAGCCGCTGAAATTAATAAGCCTTTTAGACAAATGTGCATGCAGTGCAACAGGGAAGTTTCATATTTTTTTCATAACAAAAATGCTGACAAGTTTATTTTTTAGACCCCAGGATTGCGCTGGAAGAAAGAGAAGAAAATGATTCCTGAGAAGATCAGTGACTCTTCTGTTGTTACAATTATCTTTGTGTCAAAATATGTTTGTGTTCAAATACATCATGTTGTAGCCCGTCAAGTTGCATTTTTTAGGCTCGTCTTTATGTCTGGTAACATACTTGTTTGACCAAGCCATTTTTTCCTTACTGTGCACTGGTGAAAACGCTCACTAGGTTTTGTTAGGTGTTCACAGCCTCTGCAGAAAAAAGTACGGCCCTGGGAACGAGGTTGAGGTGTTTTGAGTAAAAGAAGGCCTATTTCGATAACCTTACCTGTTCAAATTGACTAACACTGGATTCTTCGTTTAAATTTTATCGCTCTTGTTACTTCTTCTAACTCAAAACTCCATAGATTGTTAACCTCTTTTGCAACCTCGTTCTCAGGGCTCTTTTCCACTTTTTAATTTATGAGATAGCAAAAAGCGAGGTTGCCTCTTTTGCTAATATCAACCCATTCTCGCTCCAAAGGGTAAGGCCTAAGTTTGTCTTCAAAATGATGGTGTGATTTTCGATTATTCCCATCAGGAAGCGAAATGATAGAGAAAAATCTTAAGCTCGTACTCCTGAGAAAATAGAGAGAATACAAGCATGCGATGTGCGGAACAGGCAATGGTGAGCAATTCTATTCTGCTCGTAGACTAACTAAGTGCTGTGGCGGATGAGTGAGTGGATGAAGATCGCCAATCATGCAAAATTCTGAGTGACTAAGAGCTCAAACTATCTTTCTAAAAAAGTGTAACAACGTCCTCCACAACCTGATTCCAAGGGCTGCTTGTCTCTTCTTGATAACGAAGATGACACGCATCTTCCAAAAGCACCACGAAACAAACCAAGGCTATATCGGGGGAACAGAAATAGCACCTGCATTTATTTGCAAAGCCTAATCCTGAGAAAAACCATTAAATAGAACAGAACAGGTGAATTGAAGTGATTGTTGAACAAGCAACTCTAATTCAAAATCATCTTGTGCACAGGATCTTAGTAAAGCCTGATTTCTCATACCGTAAATCTCTAGATAATGTCCAGGATTATCAAGACCCTTTTAAAGGAAATTGAAGCCAATCATCTGGGATATGCAAAAACCACCAAAAATTGAGATTTTTTCTTTTTCGAGATTTTCAGGTAGGATATTAGATGAGTGTTTTTAAGCGTGGTTCAAGCCCAGGTATGTGAGAACCGGGGTTAACGTTTCGTGTTTGCTGGTTCCTCAACATTTACTTCCATGAAAATTTGTGTGGACACAGATCATACAAAAATATTGAAAAAGTTTAACCATAGATTCGAATGTAAATCTGAAATGGAATTCATAAGTGCAATTAGCCACTTCGAAGAAGACAGTTTAACTAACACGGAAACCAGCAATGTCAATTAAAGAGGAGAAGCAGGGGGGCTCATTCAAATGAAACCAACTTCATACTGGCATCTCGCTTGCAAAGTACGGTACACATAAACTAACTAATTCGTCTCCAGTCTTAAAAAAATAGTTACTCTTCAAATGAGGACATGTGACGCCCTCACGTAAGTTCTTTCTCTCTCAATAACAACAAACATCGATGGTGTGTTCCAAGATCTGGTGGGATAAAGTATTGGTAACAAACGTAGAAAAAGCAAATCAAAAAATGTGATTGTAGAACAAAAACTTTTGAAGTGAAAGCAGCTGCATATGCTCACTTTTACGAAGGAACGTTTCAGTCAAGAATCAAACGAAGATGAGAGCAACAACCCACTAACCTAAGTTTCACTTCCGTCAAAAAGATGAACAAAAACGCAATCGGTGGCTGTGATTGTCGATGAAGAACGTAACCTGAAACGTAATTCGCAGAAAATGAATTACTTATTTTAACACATAAACTTATTGCGTAATCATAGTCTAGCATAGTTAACTGGCCAGTCAAAGCCTAACAAGAAGACCTACGTCTTGAATCTCTAGGCGTTTTTAGTTGAGGTTTCGAGTTGTGAAATATTTGACATGGCAGAAATTTTTACTTCACGCGACTACTACTGCAGGGGATGATTTTTTCTTTCAGTTTTTTGAAGTCGATAAAATTGATGGTAGTTTCCGAACAGATTCTAAAAATGAACTATAAGTATACAAGTTTCGACTCTTAACTGTGTACTGTGTCATGCTGTTTGTAACTGAGTTAACACAGACAGAAAATAAACCCTTAGCAATTAAGAATCTAAAACTG
>JAYJMG010164150.1:0-12220 GCA_036873935.1 Stomotoca atra
TAATTAATCTGTGTGCGCGAAGCGTAAACAGATTATTCAAACGGTCGTTTTCGATTTTTCGATCCTCTTCACAAAATTCCTACTTGCGAAGCTCAAAACTTGCCAATTTACCACATCGTACTGCTATAGCTCGACAGGTTCCGCAAGGAGCAGCGTGTATGGATAAGCGTGAACTGTGAGCAGTCAGTCAGTGAGAGCTGAGGTTAAGGTTTTCTTTTCTTTTTTAATATTGTGTAAAAACCCTTCTTTGGGAATTTTTGCATCAGGAAAGTTTTTTTTTGGCGTGGACTCAGTTTGCTTCCCTAATATTGGAGTTAGACTGACAGAATTGTGAACTTTTTTTTGAGATTGCTGGGCGCTGAACCAGCACTGCATAAGAAAATAAAAAGTAAAAGCCAACAAAAAAGAAACAAAGGAATAACTAGGTGCAAGTAAATATTGAAATAAAACAAGTAAGAACCTCAAGAAATCAAACGTTAAATGTGAGAAAGAATAATCTCTGAAATTAGTGTTGTCATCTCATTTTATCAGCAGAGTCATCATCAGGAGGTGAATGCTAGCTAGCTATGGATAAAGTCCAAAGAACTGTGATCATCAATATGTCTTTCCTTAAATTGATCTTGATAACATGCAATGGTGATGTTGAAAGCAATCCAGGGCCATTAACGTATAGAATTTTAAAATCTGTTATGGGCAGCTTTAATCAGGGAAATGCACAATTTGATGAAACTGCTGGAAAACAGTGTGTCTGCAATGCTCTAGTTTCAATTGCGTGGTCGTTGGTTCGACGTGTGAGTTTATGGTCAACACATGATTTAGATAATATTCTAATTGAAGGAGATAGGCTTTACAAAACATTAAATACTTCTAAATATTTGTCTGTAGATGACATACCTCATAGATTTGACTTAAATGGTTCTGTTTTTGGTGTTTCCAAACTTAGACTAGAACATGGACGGTTTCATGTCTTCGACAACGATACGCTCTTGAATAATTCTTTCAGAAACAATGAAAATAAAGGCACTGGGATTTTATTAATAATTTCTAATTGTCTTGCAATCAGTATTATATGGAACAAGGCACATTTTTTTGTATTTGATTCCCATAGTCGTAATGCTGACGGTGAAGTTACTGAATGTGGTACATCAGTTTTACTAAAATTTCGTTCGTTGTGTGCTGTTGAGAAATATATACGAGCTATGTATTTGAGAAATGAAGATTTATTTTATGACTTACAGTATATTGAATTGAATATTAGTGAGTCAGAGCAGCAGGAACTACAAAATGTTGTTACAAGTAATATTAAAAGAAAGAAACGTCAACAGTTTGACATTGACTTTGTTGTCACACCTGGATATGAAAAGAAAAAAGCTCGTCAACGAGAGTATAGAGCAGAAAATTATGAATCGTTTAAAAAATCTGAGAAGTATGAAGTAAAAAAGGAGAAACATAAAAGCTATAAGACTGCAAATTATAAGTTGAAGAAAGAAACAGCAGAGGCTTGCAAAAAAAGCAAAAAAGAATTAGAGAATAAATCAGAAAAAGTTTCGGTGCCAGGCTCTGTGACAGACAAAATAAACAATTTCAAAAGAGAAATTCGCAAAGGTCCTTATTATATTTGCGTTATTTGCAACAGATCTCTCTATAGAAGGTCAGTCCTTACCTTTGACTGTGAGAAATACAACACACCTGATGAAGATTTCTTCTATATTGCTTATGTTACAAGTTTTGACCAAAAAGAGTATATTTGTATCACATGTAGTAAAAAGTTAAAAAAGGCCCAAGTGCCATGTCAAGCAGTTTGCAACAAATTAGAAATATTTATGTTTCCTCCAGAATTTCCAAAATTAAGACAACTTGAAAAAACCATCATTTCGAAACGATTGTTGTTCAAGAAGATTGCTGTTATGCCTAAAGGACAATCTCCAAAACTTAAAGGTGCAATATGCAATGTCCCATTAGAGACTGAAAACATTTGTGATGTATTACCTAGAGGTGCTGACAGTAATGGAATTATCATGGTCAAGTTAAAACGAAAACTGATATACCGCGGGCATGTTTTTTTTGAGGCTGTGAGACCTAATATAGTAATTAACATACTAGAATACTTAAAGGTGTCAAATCATTTATATAGGGACATAACAATTGATGAGTTTAAAATTGATGAAAGTTTATCATCATTGCACGAGGATGAAGAAATGCCCATAATAGTGGAAAGAAATGAAAAAGCTACTGAAGATCTTGAAAATCCTCTTGATGAAACAAGATTAGGATCAAATGAGACAGTTCTTATTCCAATCATTCCAAGACAGTTTGATAATGAAACTTTAACCATTGCACCATGTGAAGGCAAGAAACCAGTGTCTCTCATAACTGACAGGTATTGTGAAGAACTTGCCCATCCTTATTTATTTCCAACTGGAAAGTTTGGTTTCAAGATTGCGCGGGAGAAACATTTAACCCCAAATAAGTACTTTAACCAACGGTTGCTGAACTTTAAGCAAATTTTTGCATCAGAGGCTGATTATATATTTTTTGCGCATGCAGTGTATCAGCAGCTAAGTATGAATAGTCGTATCAATATTGCAATGCAAAAAGTATGTTCAACCACATTGACTGCCGGTATGCTAAGCAAAGATTTTAAGGAAACTGTACAATCTCTGGTGGCAAATGATGAAGCATATAGTTTTATGAGCACTATAAAAGGAACGCCAGCATATTGGAAAAAATTTTTGTTTGAAGTTCTTGCTATGGTAAAGCAGTTGGGATTGCCAACATTTTTTATGACATTGTCATGTGCAGATTTACGGTGGCCAGAACTTCCTTTAATTATATCTAAATTAAATGGCAATGAAATGTCTGAGAAAGAAGTAAGTGACTTGAATTATGAAAACAAATGCAAGCTCCTTAATAGTAACCCTGTTCTGTTAGCTAGACACTTTCAGTACAGAGTGGAACAATTTGTAAAACATATTGTCATAAATGGACCCTTAGGAAAAGTGAAATATTATGCAATACGTGTTGAGTTCCAGATGAGAGGTAGTCCACATGTGCATTCATTTTTATGGGTTGACAAAGCTCTTCAGTTAACAAAGTTAACAAAACAAGAGTATATTAGCTTCGTAGATGAAATTGTTAAAGCTTCTTTACCAGACCCAGACAATGACTTCGAGTTGTATAAGCATGTTCGGACATATCAAATTCATTCCCATTCTCGATCATGCAGAAAATATAAAAATGTGGAATGCAGGTATAATTTTGGTAAGTTCTTTACAGATCGTACAATTGTATCTGAACCATTGCCTGATCACTTGTCAGACACTGAAAAGAACCTAATATTACAGAAACGTAACCAGGTATTAAACAGAGTGAAAGCTTATATTGACACTCATTTAGATCCAAGGAAGGTCAATTTTCTTCACCCATGTCAGGATGGTTTTATAACTACATCATCTATGCCAGACATATTAAGAGAGTTAAACATAACACAGGAGGAATATTATGAAGCATTGTCCATATCAACAGATAATGATTTTCAGATACATTTGCGTCGACCGACAAATTCATGTTTTGTTAATAATTACTTCATTGATGGACTGAAAGCATGGGAAGCGAATATAGATATTCAACCTGTCTTTAACCATTATAAAGCTGTTTCTTACATGTGTGCCTATTTTTCCAAGACAGAAGACGCAGCATCAGAAGCAATGAAACAAGCAACAAAAGAAGCAGCAACATTAAATTTCAGCAAATATCAGCAAATGAAGTCTACTGCTAGGGCATATATCATGAACAGAGAGTGTTCTATTCAGGAGGCTGTTTATCATATAATGCCTGAATTGTGGTTAAGAAAATCCTTTCCAAAGGTGATATTTGTCAATAGTAATTTACCACAAAAACGTTTTAGAATGTGCCGCCCAGAAGAAGAATTGACTGAACTGCCTGATGACAGCACTGATGTGTTCAAACGAAATATGCTTGATCGATATTTGCTAAGACCAAATACAACTTTCAAGAATGGCAGATATCGCATTGCAGATTCCATGTATTTTGCAGACTTCAGTGCCCATTATTACATTCCTTCTTCAAAAATTGCTGATAGTGAAAACGATAGCCAACCAGTTGTTTTAGATGATGAAATAGTTGAAGTCAATCATGATAATAATAATTATCCAAGTATGTTACCTCTTATGTCAGAAAAAAAGGAGACATTAAGGTGCAGGAAAGTAAAGGCTGTGTTGCGTTACCATGTCCCAAATCAAAACAAAAGACCTGAAGAATATGCCCATCATATTCTCTTCATGTATTATCCCTTCCGAAATGAAAGTGAATTATGTCAAACAGAGTCAGGAACTTACCTTGAAAAACTGACTGACTTAGATGTTGTACGCATAGTAAATGAGAATAAACTGAAAATAGAACCACACAGTGAACTGGTAGATACTGCTCTTGTCAATATGCGTGTAAATGCTTTAAACAATCTTGATTCATATGCGCAGCAAGAAAACGACGATGTGGAAAATTTGATTCAAACTTCAAGTTCATTGATCCCAGAAGAACCTGATGATGACCCTGTATTATTTGATGAGCATGATAATGATCCAGCAGGTGGCCCACATAACGTAATTGAAGATGTCACTGATGATAAAATTAATGAAATGATTCGTTCACTTAACCAAAAGCAGAGAGAAATACATGATGTGGTAATAAGATGGAGCAGAGATCATGTCAAATATTTATCCTGTCATCAAAGAAAGCAACTAAAACCCCTATATCTGTTTATAACTGGTGATGGCGGCTGTGGTAAATCCCACCTTTTGAAGACCATTTTCCATTCTATTAGAAAAACAATGGCTTATCATGCTGGTGATCCTGAAAAATTCAAGCTGTTAGTTTTAGCTCCAACAGGTGTGGCTGCTGTGAATGTAGATGGTTTAACTATACATAGTGGATTAGGAATCCCTGTTGGCAATTTTCAAAAAAATATACCTGCTTTGAATGATAGAATGAGATCTAAATTGCGAAATAATTTGTCAGCCGTCAAAATTATTCTGATTGATGAAATTTCAATGGTGTCAAATACCCTCTTACTCCACATCCATCAAAGACTAGTAGAAATTTTTGGAACAACTAAGGAAGAACCATTTGCAGGCATATCTATTATAGCATTTGGTGACCTATATCAGTTGCCACCAATAAATCAAAGGCCTATTTATGCTCTGTATAAAGATCCAGTTCTTAATGTTTCCCCATTATGGCGTATGTTTTTGATGGGTGAGTTAACAGAAGTAATGCGACAAAAAGGAGATGATGTTTTCATCAGTTTGCTTAATAAGGTAAGAAGAGGTAACGTAGATGAAGAAGTAAAAGATCTTTTAAATCAAAGATTTATTACTAATGATGATCCTAACTACCCAGTTAATGCCATTCATATATGGGCAGAAAATTCACCTGTTGATTTGTATAATGCTGTTATGTTGGATCGCATTAATGAAAACTTACATGTGGCTTCAGCTATTGATATACTTCCCAAAAATGTTTCTCACAGACTTATTGACAAAGCCTTATCTCGTACTCAAATGCAGACTGGAGGACTTGCTTCCGTGTTTTCAGTGAAGATAGGAGCTCGTGTAATGCTCACTACCAACATGGATGTTCTTGATAAGTTAAGTAATGGACAAATAGGAACTGTAATATTTGTCAAACTTGAAGGCCACAAAGTGCAAGTAGTTTATGTAAAATTTGATGATGAAAATACTGGATTAAAGTTAATGAATTCTGACAATATTGCAAAGCAGTTAAAGGCAATTCCTATAATTCAAGTTGAAGCTGACATAAAAATTTATCAAAACAAAACAAATTCCCCAGTAATTAAAAGAACTCAGTATCCACTGATGTTAGCTTGGGCATGTACAATCCATAAGGTTCAAGGGAAGCAATTCAATCAGGTAGTTGTCAGTTTCGAATTATTTAAACAGCGTAGATTTAATTATGGTCAAATGTATGTTGCGCTAAGCCGAGTCACTTCTCTTGAGGGTTTACGTTTGATTGGTTTTTATAATTCAAAAGCAATACAATGTGATCCTAATGCTACTGAAGAATATAACCTGCTCAGAAGGGATTATTTAATGAAGCCAGTTGAAGATATTCAAGATCACTCACCCAATTGCCTAACAATGTCATTACTCAATACAAGGTCTTTTAGAAAACATGCACAGGATATTGAAAGTGATTCTATAATTATGCACTGTGATATTCTTTTTTTGACAGAAACCCAAATGGAAGAAAACGTCAGTTTAGAATTTGACAAGAAATTTATAATTTTGCATAATATATCGATGGATAAGTTTTGCAGTATTGCAATATGTCTGCGTAAAGATAATGGCATACAGTTAATGTATGAATATCACATACCCAGTGCCACATTGATCTCAGTAAAAAAATACAAAATGACTGAACCGCTTAATATTATTTTACTGTATAAAAAACAGTCTTTGCAAAAAGAAAATTTGTTCTATATGATCGAGCACTTGAAATCGCATGTTGATGATCTTCATATAATATTAGGAGACTTCAATATTGATGCGTATAAGGAGAATAATGATTTGCAAAATTTCCTTAAAGATTACACTATGATTGTGAAAGAGCCAACACATCTTTCAGGCTCTCTCCTTGATCATGTTTATATAAGAAATGACCTGGTGAACATTGCAGATGTTAGATGTGTTGTGAAGCGCATTTTTTTTTCTGATCACGATGCCATTAAGTTTTCAATCTCGCTTCCATAACTTAAAAGACATATACTTTCAATGACTGATATTTTATTTTTCTTTCCTAGGTTATATGGGAAATGATCTTGTGCGAAACAATAACAACACAAGATTATATTAAAGACAACTTGCCAGACTAACTTGGAATTTGTGTTATTGAATGCTGCATTTTTTTTATGTGTGTGTGCGTTTCTGTGTGCGTTTGTATGTGCATGTTTATTTTTGTTCACAGTAATCTTGGTATTTAGTTCTGAATTATTCAAGTTTAAGATTCTCATTTTTTTGAGTGTGCTATAGAAACATTATTAATAGCCATGAGAATTTTATAGAGATTGTTTTCTGCATGGACTTGAATTGTTCTGTTGCACATGCAATATGGTCCATTTTCGATTTAATGAACGGACGGTTTAATCTGATTTTTTATTAGATTTTTAATCCATAAGTAATTTATTTATGTTGTATTCACTGTATTAAAAGGCTGCAGCATCAAAAGTGCATCAAAAAGTAAAAGAAAACAAACAAGTAAAAATATTTTACAAGGAATTTTTTTTTTTTGAATGTGTTCATTTCTTTGTGTTGCAGTGCATGCTAATCTTCGATGCCAAGGTGCTGAGAAATTAAGTTTTTGTCTCTTTGCACGTTGGTATTGTTGGTATGATTCTTTAAATCATAATGTTTAAAACTATGCAAGAAATGATTTAATGTTTCATATGCTATGTTTATTGTTTATAGTTTATTTTATGCTCAGTTGAAAAATTGAAATATGTTTTTGTGGTACCAGATGCTTTTATTTTATTGTTTTTTATTTGACTTTGAAAATTTTATTTTATGCATAATTCTAGTGAACAAAACTGGAGTGTTCTTACATTTAACTTGATTTTCGTTATTAAAAATATTAATGATGATTTATCATACAATGCTTTTATTGTGCCCTTAAAAACGTTTTTGGGAGGAAAAGCTTTCAGTGGAGAATAATTTAAAAGTTTTTCCTCCTGGCAGATTTGGATTCTATTAAGATGACACTTACTGATATTTAAAAGAAACTTATCTCTATTGAAATTTTATTTCCAATAAGTGTGAGATATATATCAATGATACTATACACAGGTTTTAACCTATGAACAAAAATAATGTTGTGTTTATCAAGTGATTTTTGTTGCCTGTATTTTCATTATTGTTTTGTATATTTCTATTATATTTATCATGAACAGAAAAATACGCTTGTATTATAAATGTATATATTTAGTGACAATAATCAGAGCTAACTTTTTAGTTCAAGTGACATAAAAGACATTTCGAGGGAAAGTATTCTGTTTCAAGTATTGCATGATTGCACGGTCCACTGGTTTTGATGTAAATGTTTATCACATTGGAATGCATAAACATGATTAAAGTCACAGATGATGTTATGACAGAAAGAGATTGTCAATCTTCATATTGCACTTCCGTATGTATATGAAATATTTACACTACGGCTACGTAAGCTCTCCAAAGATATAAGGAAATTGTCAATGGTTTCCTTCCTGATTTGTGGTGCCACAGCTGAAATTCACATTCAATGATAAATGATGAAATATAAAACGACTTGAATTGTGTTAAAGAATTACATTACATTATGTATATTGAATGAATTAACTACGCACGCCATATGTGAATAAATCACCAATTTCGTATGAAGAGCAAAAGAACGTCAGCCAAGAGAAGTCTATTCCTCTTGAAAAGTGTATATTTATATCGTGACAGTTGATGGTGCACCCAATTGCTTAAGTGACGTAATAGAAGCAACTTTTATGAAAATTAATTACATCATCCTTACTAACTACGAACCCGTGACATTTACTGGCGTTGTTGGTGGCTTTCTTTCGAATTATGTTCGCTAACACTTCTGATTGAGCAGACGAAACTGGTTAACATGATCACTACTATTACTGTATTAAATCCACGTGTGGTTACCTCGTTCGTTTTTTTGAAATTTGGTTGTGTCACAGACTTTTTTATGAAAAATACTAGTTTTGAAAGTAAAGCACTACTGTTTTCTATTTTATGAGGTGTTTAACATATCTCAGAAACTTGAGTTATCAAATTAGTTCAATATCAGTGGATGCTAGATCTTTCGGTTTCAAATAAGATGTGCCCTACAGGGTAAAACATAGTCTCTGATAAAGTCTGAACTTATTTTTCAAAATGGTAAAGTTTTTTTGGATTATTCTGAAACGAAGTTTGTTTGTGAGCATATTTCGAATTTTAAAAAGTGCTGTCTGAATTCAAAATAAACTCAAAAATCAGCGAACAGGATCAATGAACAGGGATGGAAATAAGGAATTTTATTGGTGTCGGACATTTCTCGAGTGACAAACCTAAGCAGCTATATATCTTCGTTCTGCCGGACATTATTTAGTTTTTTTCAAAAATTTCATGCCGGCTTTTCTGGATTTCCGTTGGTTATTTCCATCCCTAAGACTTTGCGAAAAGCTTGCAAAGCTTTTAGTCTCGTACCCAAGGCTTTTTTCTGCTTTTACAAAGAGATAATGAGAGGCGTTGCAACGATATGGAAAATGGTGCATGTACCTTGCGTGGATTAATTTTCGCGTGGATTAATTCTCGCGGTTTTTGTGGATTTTCCAATTTTCCGCGAAAATTGATCCACGCGAATTATTCGAATTTTCGGGCGTCCGCGAAAATTAATCCACGCGAAAATTCGATTTTTTTAAACTGCGAAAATTAATCCGCTTGAAAAAAGTGAAAATTTTCTTGTAATCTTGGTAATTCGTCTGTGGAAATCAATATAAGGAAAAGGAGACCCTTCCTTTCCAATAAAAAGGAAATTTCAACTGTTTCTCATTAAAAGCATTCAAAAAAATTTTGGTTATCCGCGAAAATTAATCCACGCGAAGAATATCATAATTCGGCCATCCGGGAAAATTAAAACACGCCAAATTCGGTCATTTTGGGTGTCCGTGAAAATTTCTCCACGCGAAAATTAATCCACGTAAAAGCCGGATCTCCTAGACGATTTTTATGACGATCGTCGTGTATACTCAAATCTGATTGGTTGCGCTTTTTTTCTTGACGAAAAGTAGAATAGGTTTCTACTTTTCGTCGCGAAAATCGTCATAAAAATCGTCTAGTGGAGATTCGGCTTAAGGTATTCTCCAGTCGTGTGAAATTTTTCTGGCACAGTAAATCCTCTCCATCGCTCTCGAATAAGACAATGACCAAGGTAATTCTGCCCTGCCTATTATTTTTCCGCTGCATCTCAAACGTTAGCTAGGGAAAATAAGAAAGCTCTTAATTTTTGAGGTGTGAACTTAAAAACGAAAAGAAATCACTTTGTCGATCGAAACTATTGTTCTTTCGTTATTGGTTAAAACAATGATAAGGCTGCTCCAACAAAAATATCTCGTCTATTAAAGTGAATGTTTATAATAACTTGGTTCTAAAACCGCTTTTCTCTTTCTGATAAGAACCCCTGAGAGGAGGGTCTGATAAAGATTAGGATGAGTGACCCTGATCAGTCTCGCATAGAGGATTTTACGGATGTGTTCTAAACAAATAGCAGCTAATTTGATCCCCAGCACTTCTAGTCTGATGACTGCTGGACTTGAATTAAAAATGTCAAAAGAGAAAAGAAACGCTGGTGACGAGTTTGACATAGCAGTACCAGTAGTGTAAATGCACCATAGTAGATGCTCTCTTTCTCAAGAGCTGAACCAAGAAGGGTCTCTCGACTAAATAATCTGCACCTTGACGAATTGGGATGTATCGACCGGCTTAGTCTAGCCGGGGCTCCTGCTTTCCTCTGCTTTATATTTTGATCTATTATATTTGTGCGAGGAGAGGAAACGTCGTGAGCCGGTGCTAGGCTTAGCCAAGATTTTTAGCTCTGATTTTGCTGGCGCATGGAAAGTAAAGCAGCAGGGGTCGGTGAAAACTCGATCCCAGCACTTCTTGTCTCTTTTGACTACTGTGACGGACTTCATAAAAAGTGTCAAAAGAGAAAAAAAGCGCTGGGGACCAGTTTGGGGTCGGTGTTCAAAAGGCGATTAGCAGACTCAATTTCGTTCTTATTCCGCTTTTCTTCGATATAAGTCCTCTTAGTGTCTGTCAGTTATCCGTAAATAAAATCGGAATGAGGCCCTCGGGGGAACGAAGAGAGGAGGGACGAGACAGAATTTTATCTGAAAAGTGGACGTCCTGGAAATTAAAAAGGCTAATCACAATGAGTTTTTGTCATATAATATAAAACTGTAAATGTTTTTCAAACACAGTCACTGCCGTCTCAATAGAAAATTGACTATGACAATGCAGCCTCATCCAAGCGCTTCTTTCCGCTTTTTAATTATGAGACGATGTCGTCCAGACAATATCAGAAAGAGAAAAATGGACCTGGGAACGAGATTGTATGACTATGCTATGGATTAAATATTAAATCAAAGATCATCAAGTCTAAATAAATTAACGTCCTGATATTTGTTTAGGTACAGGCTGGAATTGTACTAAATTTGAATTTAAAACCAATCATCATGTGAAGTTAACTTTCTATTATAATATTGACCAATCACATCTTAAAAATCTGCACGAAGCCATGTTCGTAAAATATTATGCTGCAGCAGGTAATTGGAGAAGGAATGAGGAGCTACTGTCGTTTATTTGCAGAAAGTGAAAGTTTTAGTAAAAATGTCAGCTACAAACAAAGATGTGATAGATTTCAAAGGAACCAAGGATGACTTAAAAGATGGTGAGTAACTACTTTTACGATTTTCACTTATAATAAAGTGAAAATAAAAACAAGGCAGTTAAAAAAATTAGAAAAATAAAATGTTTTTTAACTTTTTTATCTGTTGCAGGAGCAACGAGTGAATAAGGCAGGTGACATGGAGCTTATAAACTGGACAATATTATTCCCTGAATTTTCTCACGAAGTAAAATATAAATTTTCCTCGACAGGATTGACTGGATTTTAAGTGCGGAAGTTATTGTAAAAAAATCATTGTTAATTTCCCAACACGCCAGCACAGTTCTTCACTAGCTTTTTAAATAAACATGTCAATATCTTTGACTTTTGTGGGGGCTGGTTTTATGTTAGAATTTTCTATTTTTTCTCCAAACCCTGACATCGAAGTAAAAATTCATTGTAAAACCAGTTAACTTTGAGGGGGTTGAAAATTTGAGTCCCAGGGCAACGACATTAAATGAATGTATTAATAAGTTTCCAAGTGAGAGGGGAACTTTCCATGAGGGTTTTGGAAAATATGCAAATCCATTAATTTATAGAATTTTCCAGAAAAAAATTGATAATTATTCCTTCTCCATCATTTTGCTTTGCTACGTATGTATAAGGAACTTTCATATGATTTTTTCAAAATTTAGAAAGTTAAAAATTAAACTAATCATCTCTCAAGAGAGGGGTTACATTATAGGCTCTTAGCCTATAAAACCCACATCAGAAA
>JAYJMG010164261.1:0-12218 GCA_036873935.1 Stomotoca atra
TTTTGGTGAGACAGGAACTTCGTGTGTGGAAACGTTCCATTTAAAAGTCGAGCTCATTTTTCCAAACACTATTGATTGCCATAAAAATATTTTACTACTATCACTTAGAGAAAGAAATAATTATGCTTGTACTTATATAGCATTATTTTGAAAACTTGAGAAGTTATGGCTTGTTAAAAAAATATGCCGATGAGCCTTAATGTCCATATTTTCTTTGAAGAGGAGTGTAAACACAGTAAAGGCAGATAAAAGCAAACTCACTAGCATATAAATATGAGACTTACAACAGCATCAGAAATCATTTCTCCATATTTTGCTGAGTCATCCATCAAAATAGCAAACAATGCATCGAAAGTGTCTTGAAGAAACTAGAATGTTGATAATCATTGTTATAAAAAAGGCATGTAAGTTCCAGTGACCTTGAATGACATCTTCAGAACGATTGTCACTAGAAAACAGGAGTTCTATTGAGTTTGATTTTTCCAGTTGGAATAAAGAGAAACAGACAGATCCTATCGATTCAAATTCATCTCAAGCGTACAGAAACAGTACCTGGTCATAACAGCGCAAACTGACACAATTCTGAAGACCGAGCATCAAACAAGCATTGGCTTTACTAAATTTGCACCGTCAATAATTTTAACTGGAAGCAAGCCATCTGTACTAACAATATATTTTACTCATTAGAATGAATCTATCTGAGCCATGACATCATAACATTGGTTTAACGGACCTTTACAATTTCTTGTCCACTGACTTTGTTAAGAGCTGGTAAAATTGTCATCAACTTCTCCTTCTGCATTCGCCATTTCAGCAGACCCAACAAGTCAACTGAACAAAATCAGAAACACTAAATTGGTAACAGTTTTAGACAACAATTCCATTGATAGCACCAACGCTAACGAACTAGTAAACTGAGGGTTGAGGTGAGATTTGAACTCAAGACCTTGGTAATTAGCATTCTACTCTACAGAGTGAAGCCCCATAGGTATGAAGCGTCCCTGAGGATGTAACTGATCCAACATTCCATGACACATATGGGTGTTGAAGAGAAGTTTCACTTACCATTTTGCGCCAACTTTGTAGAACATAGCAAGAAACTGATTTTAAAACTTTCCGTTTTATTGAACGTCAATCCGCCACTGTGCATTGATTTTTTGTGTTGTGCTTGACTCTCAGATTTCAGGGATGGTAATTTCAGGTATTCTCTTGACTCGTGAAACTTTCTGGCTTCACACTAGATTAAAAAAAAAAATAATAAAAAAAAAATATTATCATAAAGTAATAAATGAAATATTACAGATTTGCGTTGATTTCAAAAAAATAAAATAAAAGTCAACCTCGCCCACTCTAAAAAAAAGTATTGAATCAGGAGAATCACTTCTTAGATTTCAGTTCATTCATGGATAAATTGACAAGCCGGCATTCTTCCCTCAAATTATTCTTATTATTACAAATGAAGAATAACTATCATGACACGAGAATATTTTGAGATCAAGACCGCATTTAAAAGCAAACTTCGTCTAATTTCTATTATTTTATAATAATAAATACATATAATTTTTCTATGCATAATCATACATTGAATGAAAGCCAGTATCAAAGAACAATTTGAGCCAATGTATCACTCCTGTACGCATGAATTCAACTTCCCAGCAAATTATTCCGAAATCTGTGAGTCCGATTTGCTGAACAAAAATCTACCTTTTTAATTGCTTTATTCAAAATCTAACTTATATACCATTATAAAATACGAATAACTGAATAAATAAATTAAAAAAAGATAACAATAAAAAGTTGACAGAATCAGCTAGTTTTGATTATCTGACTGATGGCACAGACACAATCAGTAGATATAATCAACTGTGTCATTTTTGAAACAACATTTTAGGACCAATGCATGAAAGGGAACAAAATCTTGAAATAGATCATCAGCGCCGTCCACTAATTTTCCATACCTTTACCCATTCATTGAGAAAATAATTTTCGGCTACTATCATATCTATCATCAACAATAAAAATATATTAATTCAATAACAAAACATTAGGTGCATTAGTTTAAATTACTTTATAAACAGCTAACTCATGGGTAGAATCTTGTAAACAGGTGCCATCTGTGCTGACCAAGTTGACATATGCCAAAGAAAAAACCTTCTGAGATTTGTCTTTCTCTAAAATACACAAAAATTTGCTTTTAACATCAACTAATGCACATTATCCAAGAGTGCTGGAAGGAAAAACTTTCTGTTTTTTTCGCTATCATAAGAACACTTAATAAGGTTTCAAAATAAAAAGATAGAGACGTGACCTGGCCTAATTGAAATCAACAACGCAGCAGGATTATAATGAAAATCTACATTCTTTTTGAAGTTTTATCCAATTTGAGAAAGAAATGTGTTAATTTTTTCAACACTTTCACAGAAAAAGTAGTGTGATGCAAGAAAACTGTTCAGTACGCCAGTTATCCTTCTTAATTCAATTCCTTGCAAAAAGTCTGATTTTTTCAGTTTTTTTCAGTTTTACTGATCCAATTGAAAAAATTTATGAAAGCAGATAGTTCCTAAAATGATGAAAACATCATAATTTTCAAAATTTAGCAAACAAAAAAGACACAGTGGGTTTTCATTACTTTGCACTTTAAATTATTGAATTTAAGAAAGAAATAAAACACAAGACTAACCAAAGAAATACTAAAGACGCTATAGCTTGAACTTACCATCTATTGTGGCTCGATGTTTAAAAGAAAATCGAATGTGTGAGCCATGCACTTTTTCAATGGGGATTGATAGCTGAAAACAAAAATGAGAATAATCCTATAATTTACCACCAAAATATTGAAGCAATTCGATAAATACATGGGGTTGAAAATGCAAATGCATGGTTTGTTGTTATTTCGTACTCTAGGGTTTTTTTCTATTATGTTGAAAACAAAATTTTTATGTTATTTACCTTATTGCTATTGTGTATATTTTGAGCCACAGCGCTTAGTTCAGGGGCCCATGTTCTAGGGTCCATCATGCATATCGTTTGGCCTTAGTCTTCTAGAAGTCATGCATTCTCTCTCAAAAAATGTTTTTGCAGAAGCATTTTTATTGAATTATCAACTCTCCCCTGTTTCTACTATTATGATTCACTATTTTGGTTCTCACGTATTCTTTTTGTGAATTTTCAAATTTCATTCAATGTAATTTTAACTCCATTTGTTATTGCTTTGAAGATTCATCTGATAGTTCCCAAATATTTCCATTTTTAGGGTTTAATTCTCTGCCATATTTCACTATGCCATCAATAATCTACTACCAGGTCGGGCAATATATAAATTCAAAATGGCCGATTCAAACTTATCATCTCCAGGTCAGACAACATACTCATGAGTAACTTACATTTGATTCACACACATGCTCCGCAAGTACCTTATATATTGTGAATGCTTGGTTCTTACCTTTATGACTTCATTCCACTTTGGTGTTCCACAATGATGATACACAGTTGACAGGTGCTCACTCATTAATGGCTGGTCTGCACCCGGGCTTATTACTTTCTTTAAAAAGAAAAGAAAAAATTTAACAAAATTTAAAAGCAACAGAGGAATTCATATAAAATCTTATGCACTGCATAAGACCAAGGTTCTCAGGGCTGTTGCTAGTGAATCAGCTAGAGCTGTGACAGTTTTACAAAACATTGACATTCAATATGATGAGTTTATCATTCTCATGTTCATTATGGAGTCATACTAGGCTCACGAATGATGATTCAACGAGACACGCCAACTCACGGTACTCAGTTGATAGTTCTTTATTATGAGCGATATATGTAAGTGAGAGGACTCGAACTCACACCATCTCAATCTTGCTCTGTTACCAGCAGGGTGAGATGGTGTGAGTTCGAGTCCTATCACTTACACATTGACATTCTCTTTGCAGCTTTATAATATTCCAAAACATTCAACTGCAGCAGTAAAATTAGGATTCAAAAACTGCATGTAAAATATTTCATCGGATTTGCTTTGCACCATGAACATTATAGGAGAACGGAAGAAATAAGGCTTCCGTCAAGGCCACCATCAACCTTTCTGTCTTTAACTGTTTCTTTTAATCCCTACAAAACTGCATTGTGAGAGAATTCTAGGTCGCATGTAACTCCCTTTCACACTTCCACAGATTTTGTCTTACCTGTTTTATTTTCCATCTTGAAAGAGACGTCCACATGCTTACATTAATTTATTACTTCTTCTGAGGAAATATTTACCATACAATGTGACAAGAATGCACATAACAGAATAGAATAATGCTTGTTAGAAGGAATTTCACTTTTTTTTTAATATCAGACAATTCAAACTCTGATTCGTTATTATTTCATGCAAATGAAGAGCTGCTATGTCATGATGTCAGCAGGATGGAAGTTCATTTTTTCCCCACATTATCCATATTGTTTTAATTTTGAGCACCATAAAAACATACCTCCAACAGATTTCCTCCTGAGTCATATATTCCTACCAAGACTTGAATGTTTTTATTGGCTGATTTTCCACCTGAAATAATACAATAAGGTCATTTAATAACCAGCTACTCATGTGATACTTTACTTTGTCTAAGAGCCACTCAGTATCTATCTTTAAATTGGACGAGAATAGATAATGTACAATGTACAATGATGAAAACTTAATGTAAGTGTGTATGTACCAGTTTGCGAGTGATATAAGGATTGTGTTCAAATTTAGTCATTTTAAGTTTGAGGTTAGTGTAGGACTGAGCTCCAATTTCATAAAAGGCTGAATTTTTGCGAAAATAAAATTTTGTGAGTTCGTAATTTTTACAACAAATTACAATAGGTGGATTTCTTTGAAAGTGCAATTCGGAAAATAAAGTGTCGCGTATTTCTTCTCTGATGCGCATTCGCGAAAATAAAATGACGAAAAATAGTAAAATAAAAAAAGTTGTATGTGAATGAGAGAAATCTTACTTTAGACCCGGAAGATGCAGAAATTTAAACATGTAGAAAAAATAGAAGATTGTGTTTTTTCCGCTTCTTTTTCCCTAAAGTGATCAATTCACGAAAATAAGTTGTCGCAAAATATGATGAGTTTGTTAAATCGAGTAAACAAAATGTTGCAAAATTTAAAAAAAATTCCTAAATGCGAAAATTGAGAAATTTTTCTCCTACAAAATTTTATTGTTGAGAAAATTTGCTGTCGTGGAAATTTAGTGTTTTAAGGTACTTTTTGCTATCTTTTTTCTTAACTTATTTTAAAGTACTTTGTAATGTTACGTAAGTGCAAGCGAAAATATGACCAGCTGGCCAGTTTCACAAACGATTTTTCTTAAACAGCAAAAAACATTATCCAAAATTAAGGTTGCATTCATTTAGGTCATACAAAACCTGCTAAAAGCTACTGAAGATTCTATTCCCTTCTCTTCTTCCCAAATGAACATATTTGAGAACCTTCCAAGTCTACTGAACAGCTGAGCAAACTAGATTCATGCTTTGTAGAAATTACCGAAGCAAAGTACTGTAAAATCTTGCAAAGCTTGTCTGGCCACGGAAATAGAGCTAAGGTGATATTGCGATGATTTGTTTAGGGTTTCATCATCGGGCCACCTGTGTTGTTCATGACACCACATGAAAGCGGAGTTAAGTCATGAGAAATGATGCTAAAGTCACTATAATGAGCAGACTTAGCAGCGGGTTTAGCAGAGAAATTTTCCTAATGCAAGTTATTTGATATGTTCAGATTCTTTCCCGTTTTTCTGCCAAACACTCTGCTATCAGAAACAATGTTTGGAAGGCCTTCCAAATCCCAAACAAATGAAAATGATTAGAAGGTTATACAGCCCTTCCCAAGTCCCAAACGAATGCACCCTAATACACATGACATATTTTTGCAAACATGCAAAACCAAGAACAGAAAAAATCATCAAGTCAGGAAATTTCTTAAGGTATTTAAAGATGTATTCAATATGTTTCAGGTCACACTCGTAAAAACACAGTTGGAATTAACAGTGCAGCAGAAAATAAAAGTACCTTTTTCAAAGTTTCCGGATATAAGGCTCAAGTACATATCGTTTCTAATGTCGCCTAGAATGAAAGAAAAAAACATTTATTCTACCTTCAAAAGCAACTTCAACCAAGTCATTGGAAGATACCAAATTTGGTCAGGCAAGCATTTCATAACGAAGCGAATATGCCCTAATCATAACGGATAAAACAGTTGATTTTCAGTTTACATTGAGCAACATATAATGCATTTAAAATCCAAATTTCACAATTTGAATTTATTTGTTATCATTATACCCAATTTTACTCAAGATATTCCACATGGTTCATCTTAACAAACTTCATAATTTTCTAGACTGGATGGAGCAACCACAAAACAACTATAACATTAGCAGCAGTAACAACTACACCACCATCGCCACAGTCTTCAACGACAAGAAAAATTATTAAATCGACTTGTAAAACTTTCTCAGCACATCTATTGCTAACCAACTTCAGCTTACCAGGCATTATAACATCTGGAAATCCCTGTTTTCTGGCAATAGCAGTGAAATCAGTTATCAGCAGGGGATGCTCTTCCCTAACCTAAAAATTCATTGGAAAAAATGCTTTAAAAGAGAGAAAAGTGATTTTCAAATGCTGATAGCACAGTCTATCCTCTACAAAACAAGTGTTTTTTCTCTCAAAGAAACATGATTACAACAGAAAAGAAAATGTATTCAATTATAAAGAGTGTAAGATATTGCAGAAATTTCATTCAAGTTTCATTGAACTTAAAGGGAAACAAAGACAACCTTTTTCACCTTAGTCCATTAAACAGTTTACAAATCATTTTGTTTTGATTTTATTGCAGAGATAACAGCTCAATTTTCTCAAAGATATCACTTAGTTCAAAGCAACAGATCACCAGATTAACGATTAAGAGAAGAATAAAACAAAACTTCAAAACCAGAAAATGAAAAAAGTAGCCTCAAAATAAAAAAATAGGCTTCCTTTACATTTTCTTTACACTATTTTATTCCTTTACATTACATTCACATATCGAAAAACTATTTTGCCGTTTTTTTCTCCTAAGAGATTGAAATTTAATCACAGCATCACCGCTCGAAACATACCTGTTGTAAGTCACCATGCAGCATACTTAATGTCAACCAAATGCCTGAAATTGAAAAATTACAACCTTGATTGTTGGTCTGATAACAAAAAAAATGTGGAAGTATGTGGGCCGGGTCAGTAGAGGCTACACTTTTGTTACAGTGAACAGGTAAACAATTGTTATTCTGAAGTCTGCTTAAAAAGATTGTGGCAACAGGAATCAAGCTTAGTCACTTTATAATAATTGGAACCAAGAGAATATAGCAGAGGAATTAAACAATGTCAATGCATCAAAAAGATTTAGAAGGCTACATTTTCATTTTTCTCGTATCTTCAATCATACAATCATTGCAAAAATGCAATAGGATATTCTTCTCTGTAAACTAAAGTTTTCCAGTAAAAACATTTTCTTACGCTCTTTGCTAAAACCTACTCAAAGTAGCTGAAAATTCTAGATTTTTGTATGCCCTGAGATATTTGAATTCGAATTTTCGGGAAGTATCCATGAGAAAGAAGGTCACAAAATATCATTCAATGACTGGCTCATTGTAAGTGCAAGCCAGTTCAGCAAAAATTTGTATTTTATTTCTTTTTGTTTTACTTAATGTAATTAATTACTGTCATACAATGAGGTAAGGAATAGAAACAGGCTAACCTTTGAAACGGAAACAGAACAAGATGAGTTTGGTCATATTTTTGCTTGTTTAACCTATTTTTACATGTGGTGACAGTGATACAACAGACCATAAAAATTTTATACCTTGTCCAGTTCCTTGGGTTGTGCTTTGGAAGTTCTTGATTCCTCTTCTGATGACTGTGTCGGTATCTTCATTGTTTATTCTAAGTCAAATCGCAAGTATGAAATTACACTTGTTAACGACTTCGCACCGATACTAGGTAGCTGGACAGTGGTGATATAAATTTTTTTTATACTGCTCGGAAATCCCCCTTCTTATTAAGGGTTGACATGGAAGACCTTTCCTTGTAAACTAAACTGTTAGCATACTCACAACGGTGCTGCATAACTGTTACGCAACTGCTACTTCCTATTTCTCAATACCTCAACTCAATTCTTAAAGTTAATGAGAACTCGAGAAGTCTACAATAGCTTTATGGTCAGAGCATTGTTGAAGGCAATTCAGTTGAATGAAGTATTTGCCATAAGCCCAGATTTCTCTTGTATATTTGAAGAATTCGAAATCTGTCATTATTTCTGGTATATTGTTAGTCTTTATTGTAAGCAATGCCAAAAAAATTAAATTCACTTACAACTGAAGTTGAAGAAAATGTTCCTTGTCGTCAGCATCATTTGATTTCCCTTGTACTATGTCACTGATATGAAGCACTGCCAATAGAAAGCAAAAGAAGAAGAAATTTAGGTCCTTTATTTGTGACCACTCGACAATCCATGCTAACCTTAAACATTTTCTCTTGAAACTAATAAGAAAAACAGGAAAACAACGGGATCGTGACAAGCCATAGTTTTTTATGCTCACAAGTTTTTATTCCCAACAATTGGAATATTGTATTTTTGTGTGATCAGTGAGTATAGTTTAATGAAGCCACAAATCAAATCAAATCAAATGATAATGAGGTCACAAATCAAATTCAACTTAGAGTGAACAAATAACATATACAACAGGGGCTATTCTAGGAAATTAATTTGGACATCAGCAGGTGTTACTTAAATGTGGGCTAAGCATCCCAGTGGGTTCTAGAGAAAAAGCCTAGGAATAAAAGGAAAAAGCCCACGAATGAAATAAGCTTGTTTAATCAACTTGCTTCATGGAAAATGCGCAACAGCTGAACCAATTTATACAATGAGCAGCAATGAATTCTATATTTTCCTTGTCTTATCTTTATGTGCCCAAATTACATGTGCCCAAAATCGATATATCGTTGTCCAAATTGCCCTAGAACAGCCCCTGATATAAACAAGTAGAAAACATTAATCAAACAACAAATCATAATGTACCTGCAATTGCAAATGGTCTACGGAGCGTTTGAGTCAACTTCTTATTATCTGAATCTTTGATATCCATACGACCTAAAAAATCAAAATCACTATTTGTGATTATATAAGGTAGAGGCCCAATGTGCAATGTCTTACTACCAACCATGGAGAAATGTCTTGTCACTACCAAAATAAGAAAAAACTCAAAGAGCATGCGGTAGGAAAATAATTAAAATGGTGCTTACCATGTCTGATGATTTGACAGATTATGTATAATTTATCACGTAACAAATCTTCAGAACCCAAATCCTGAAAGAAAGGAAAAGAAGGGTTAAACGAATCAACATCCAGGCCATACCAGGAGCATTTTGGGTCATGTGTTCTCAAAATGCTCATGCAGTGGCATTCTACAAGAGCTGTCAAGTCAAAACCATACAAAATTGATTTTCTGCATGTGCTGTGAAAAGCACATGCAATTCAATTTGCATGTGTGTGGGAAGGTGCGCGTGCTATCGCACAGGCAACAGAGCAAGGGCTGAACATTCATGCATGACCTCACTGTTTTACCTAAATTTTGTTCAATTACAAAAAAATAAATAACAGAACAAAAGTGAATAAAAAAATATAAAAAATAATAATCATAGAAACAGGATTTTTTAACAAATTAATCAAACACCCATCCAAACGAATTTAAAATATAAAATAATCCTTTCAAAATAGTTACCGTGAAAAGGCAAGATAAATTATGCAGTTTATCCAAATCTTTTGGCATTCCTTGTCTGTCCCAAGCCACTAGATAATTCTCACTGGAAAAGAATAATAATGAAAATTAAAGAAAACCAAAAAATTAAAGAAAAAAACTGATAAAAAAGACAATAGCTAACATTACACAAGAAATAAAATATTTTATGCATTAATACTCCCAACTCCTATACTACACTTACTGAAACAAGACAACGTAGTGCAAAGGAAGCCATACCTGATGAACGCATTCTCTCTTCCATCATATAAAGTGATTAAAACTTCTGCGTCATCACCAATTTTACAAACAACATTTTTGATGCACACATACAAATTATGACCAGTGTAGTGCAACAGATTGCTACTTGTACTAAGGCCCTTTCCACTTGATACTGAGTCACGTAGCTAAAACACAACAATTAACAACACAATTGTCAACGCAACATAGAAGAATCAATTTGAAAGGGAAAAGCAGCTGGAGAATATTGTGCAGTAATTTCACTGCTTTAGACTGTAGCGAAGCTTGGCCGTTGAGAATCGCAATTGGTGAAATAGAACATGTAGAGCTATACAAACCTGCTCAAGCTTTTGCGCGCACTCTATGTGCTGAAAAGAGAAGAAAAAAGTTACATAGATAACCATTGAGCACTGCTTCAGAACAGCCGACAGTCAACTTGAAGATAGCAACACTTTACACGTCAGTCCAAAACTTCCTGCACTTGAACTAAACTATGCATAATCGAAAACACAATTAGCATTGAAAGGTTAAAAGCCTTTTCACATACATAACACAGTAAATTTCACAAACATAATAATGCATACTCTTTTATACAGATCAATCACGCCAATAGAATCAACGTCAATGACATTTCCTTCTGGATCACGAACGGTCATATCCAAACCAAGAAAGCTATAGTGATAAACAGGTAAGGATTATTATAATCTACACGCAAATACACATGCACCAAAGATTTAAATAAAACAAAGAATTTTTAAAAAAAGCAATGGATTGGAGAGCAGTCTAAATTTCATTATAAAAATCTCGAAATCGCGTCTTGAAACATTCTGAAATTTTCTAATGGAAATAAAGAATTTTAACTTAAAATGTTTTTTAGATTTTTACAATTAAACGTTTTGCCCAAATCCATCTTTGCAAGTCTAAATTTCCCAGTTCAGAAAGCCACTTAATTTTTTTTACTTCTGAAGAAAGAAAGGAAAAGAAAGGAAAAATGGCACCATCAACTGCTATATATTCCCTTAATCATCATCACCATCATACAGTGATGTGAATTCAACAGAGCAAATGAAATGAAAATCCATCAAAGTGAACTACGCTGGTCTCTAACTGTAGCACCTATAGAACTAAGTCACTGTCATCTTCATTACAGAAACCAACCAGCTTACTCATTTCCATAGTCAATTTTATTAGCTATTTCCAGCTTGACTTGCTTCAATTGATCCTAAAGCAAAACAAAACATCTATTTTCACCAGCATACCAAAAACATAACTCCTTTGTGAACACCATTTCAAGAATATATTAACACTGAAACTGACCAATGAAAAATAAATTGAAATAGTATTGATGCACACTTGTTTTAGGTTTTTAAGAACTACCAACATTGTCGAATATTCCAAAAACCTGAATAATTAAGACTCATTCATTTTATTTGTATTATGTGTTTATGGAAAAGCAAAACAGAAAGGCAAAAAGGATATTGTATGTTTTTAAGCAGGTTCCAAAAGCTGTCCAGGATTATGCATGAAATTGAAGCTTTATCGAATAGAAATAAAATTTTCAAAAGCTAAGGTATGTTTTAAATGTCCTGCCACACATTCTGCTATCAGAAGCAGAATGTTACGAACATTGAATAAAAGGACAGTGAAAACATACAAAAAGAATTCTGTTCTGTTCTTCGGGTGAACTGATGTCCTAAACCAAACGGCAGCCAGAAAATTGGTTTACCTGTGTTAAAGCACCAGACATAACTTGTCTTCTTCTGCTCATCAACTCCAGAAGCAAATCACGAAGCTTGTCTGTTTTTTCGGATTTTTTCTGCCAAAAGTAATAATGAGATAGACCTCTACTACTCCCAAAAAACAAAGTTTATTTTTAGATTAAGTTTTATATTTTACTTTTAAATCGTGTTTCCCAAACTATTTTTAATTTTGTCATTTCATATACAGTCGATCACTCCAGGTATGGCAAGAAAGTGGTTCTTTTCAACAGGTGGTTTTCTTATACAGTAACAAATCTTCAGAAAATACATTACTGGGGTGAAAACACTGGTCTTCTTCTTCTTCTTATTATTATTATTATCATGAATGTTTACCCAGGATAGCCTCTTCAGTGCCTGACGGCTCTGTTATCAATGAGGGTCCTGCAAGCGAGGTCCTAATCGTATTTAAAGCTCCCATTTGAGCTACGGAATTCAC
>JAYJMG010164372.1:0-12218 GCA_036873935.1 Stomotoca atra
TGACGGCAGCAGATTTGGCTGCAACTAGAGATTGATTTTATGTTTTACGAATTGTTTTTATTAAGTACTATATTCATGCCGATTTTCATGCCATATTTAACTCTAGGAGAAGAGTTACGGCTGCGGACAGAAAAAGGCCGGCGCTTATAGGGTAAAAATTAAACTTGAATCACCACTATGTCTTCATGAACCCATATGGCGAAGTATGAATGTTGATACACAGCACGTAAAGTACGTTAGCACGCAAAACACGTAATTTAGCAGACTTGCAAGAACGTAATTATGGTTCTTCCTGCCATCATGGTTGAAATTGAAACGTATTTTTAGTAAGTGTCGAGAGATGTTTAAATATTTACCGAAAAGTGAATGAAGGTATAGTACTTTCAAGTGTTTTGTCACTATTGTGTCGAGCTCATGAAAAAAAAATCCATGGATTTCACGAGAAACAAGATCTGGCAATGATTAAAAGATTCGCACCGCCACATTTTTATGTGTCTCTGGTCCCACCTCAGTGAGACAAGAACTTTTAAAAGCAAAATTGAAATGGGTTAATCGACACAAGACGGTGCGAAGAAAAAATAAATCAAAAATAAATCCCCGCGCCGTCTTGTCCACCAAAAAGCGAAAAGAAGCTCTGGGTACGACGTTGATCGACACCATATTTTTATACCTTCGTTGTCATTATAGTGGCATTCGTTATGGTGTAATGTACTTGAACGAAAGGTTCGGGAAAAGTTCTGAAATACACGATAATGACACTTTAAGTCGCTACGGATCGATGCACTGACTCCTATGCACGCGTTGGAAAAACGATAGAACGTAGTTGCTCTTACTCAGTCGTTTTTGTTGAAGTTGCTTAGTTCGTATACTCTCTGCCCTGACTAATCTTTCCACCTATGAAAAACACTTAACATTTCTTAGATATGCCTTTTATTTGGTGCGCGGTTAGACAGTGAGGATAGTATATTTTCTTCCTTTGAAATTTAAGCAGCGAGGAAGATGGATAGAATTGTAGCTATGGTCACGTACTGTGTATAAGATGTCATTTTTCAGCGAAAATTATTGTATTATAAGAGAAGTCTTGGTCGCACGATGTTCAGATGGTATTCGTACCCTCTACATTAGACTCAAGATTAGATGAACCCCCAATTTAACGAACATTTCACTATAACAAACTATTTCCCTCATTTTACTCTCATAAAGCCTCTATAACGAACTATTTTCGATTTCATTTCAGGGTTCGTTGTATCGAGAGTCAACTGTATTTGATTTTTGCAACTAAGTTTGAAGATCGTGTGTCCACGATTTACTCAATGATTTGAACGAATAGATTTCTTTTGAAAAGTTGGTACACAGGCGTTATGAAAAAATAAAACATTACTGTTTTTTAACTTTTCAAAACATGGGTAGAAATAAAAAGAGGATATACGAAGCCTCTTCACAGTTTGACGTAATCTCTTCTGAAAGAGATATGCTTTGCTTATAAAAACATAAATAGATAAATTAATTGATTAATTAGTTTAAAAAAAATAGTGACAAACCTCTTGGAAATCTTCAGAACGATTATTAGAGGTCGATATTATGTTTCAACGACAGTATCTGAACTAGCAAGGAGATGTTCTTTTGACCAACTTTTCGTTCATTGAGGAATTGTGTTAACCATCATCTTTTTATGCAACTTTTTCGTGTACTGTGTTTTTACTGTTTTTACTGTGTACTTTTCCGAATTTATGGTTCTCTCTTTGGGAGAATAAATTTTAACGAGCTGCTAATTAAAAAGGAATTGGAATTAAATCGAGCATAACACATTTCTAAAAATTGATCCAAAATATCCCCCTGAAAAGCCAACTTTTTTTGGCTTATTGCTTCAACCAAATGGAGAAATTTAGGGGGTTACTTATGAAGGGTTTAAGAAAACTCATCTTGCAGATGTTCAGAGATCAACAGCCTCTGTCCCTTGTAATTATTTTTTCTTTACACTGCTCATATTTGTTCATAAAGTCCCTTAGAAACCAAAGCTGGAAATTGGAAATATTTCTTTAGTAATTAGCTGAATTTGTCAAACTAATATAATGAACCAGCAAAATTGGTTTTCAAGGGAAACATTTTGAATTGAACTTCTTCACATTTTTTTTACACTTTAATATCAGAAATCTTTTATGTTTTTAACAATTTTAAGGAAAACAACAAACAACAAACAAACAAACAAACAAACAAACAAAGACTTTTTAAACACCCTGATGGATCTATTACTTCACTTAGTTTTCAGTATTTCCAGGGGGTATATCATCAATATAAATTTTCAGGGCTTCATTATGGCTGGTTCAAACGGGAAGTCTTATATTTATTCTTCCCATCTTCATCATTTCAGGATATGTTGCAGCAATTCTTGGTGATGTTGAACAGTCATTCAGATGTGAGCTTGCGATTCTTATGTTTCCGCCTCGACTTCAATGAGTATTACAAGAAACTAGAGCCCAAGCTTCGAAGTCCAATGAAGTACAGCATGCGACACAAGCGAAACCAACCAGCCGCCCCATCAGCCGAGACCACAAAAATGTGAGGCTTCGGACTTACTGCTTTGGATGACAAGAACGTTGTTAAAGATTATATAAATCAGCTGGTACTCAGCCTCACGATAATTGAACATTGGTGGTTTTTGTTACCGCCTAAAATAACACAAGTTTTACGGTAGATAACGATTTCATAGTGAAAATGCAGTGCTTATTGACAACCACCTTACGCTCATGCCGCGCTAACCTTCTGCCGAGTTAGGCAGTTGGTTAGCAATCTCGCTCTGTTACCAGCAGAGTAAGGTAGGTGTGAGTTCGAGTCCTCTCACTTGTACATACCTTAGGCTAGTTAAATAGCCTGCATGATTCAGATATGTCGGAATGAAGGCACTTTGTATGAGTTCGAGATGGCTTTGACGAAGTAGTGGATGTCATTAACCCAGTAGCAAGTTTTACCAAACACATTTCTAAATTGGAACGATTTATTTTACGACATTTAATACTTGTCTATGCTGCATGCGGTCGTTTTCGAACTATTTATATTTTTTGTAAATAATTTAATAATTGTCGACATTATTTGTACTGGTGAGTTGTTGAAAATATGAAATTACGGTACTTATCTGCCTTTCATATTGATGAAGTCAAACTAAAATTGAGGCTTACAAGGGTTGATGGCTTAGATGTTACTATGAGATTCAAAGATCAATAACTTTGTTGGGTTGGGAATTGAGAGAGCACAAATTCACACCTCTTTTGTTGTACCTCAAACGCAGTTGTATTGATACTTCTCCTTTCTGATAAGAGGCCCTGGGGTCGAGGTTGCCACCTTTCTCGGATGGAGGTCTATTCGATCTTTTACCAGCTTTCAAAGAATAATGGGGGGAGGGGGAGGAGGAGGCTGATGTGCGAGGTTCACATAATTCTCCATTTTGAAACAAGCCAATAAAAGTTCGTTCTTTTGATCAAATCTTTACTGTTAGAGATTCTCGACATCTTTAACAAGAACGAGGATTATCAAGAAATCTTGAAATTTTGAAAAAGCTAAACACAAGAATAGATCAAAATATATTCATCTGCTTCGTAACCGGTATTTCAATCCGAAATGTATAGTCAGATCATTGAACATGTTATTAATACCGTTGATATGGGCAACACATGCTTGAACATTGGTCTGACAGAAATAGTGCAATTCGACCACACATTGATGCGTTAAAGGGTGTTGCCCACGGCATTATTAACATGTTCAGTGATGTCCAAAATGTGAGTGATATCCGTCACACATAGCAGTTGTCCAATCCAATGTCCGTGTAGTTGACTTTCTGCTCACAACAATAGCATTATACATCAAACAACTGAAGCCACAGATAAACCATGGTTTAATGGCCTCCAAAAAATTGGAACTGTTTTGAACGTTAGAGGACGTTAACATTCATATTTTCGTTGACAACGCAAGGCATCAAAAAAGGAAGTTTAGCAGGTGCAACAACTGAAAATTTGGTTTTAGAATAAAAGCGCTACTTTGACGCTAAAAGCTCCTGTTTCTTCTTTCACTACACCCAGTTGTTTTGCATACATCCCATGCTTTTTCCATCGTTACCACGTTATTAGCGAAATATTCACGCTAAACTTACTTTCAAATTCGGAGTGCTAATGCCTGCGGAAGTTATCGACCTGTTCACGACGTGTCGTAACTCACCTGAGAGTGTAGAGCCTAGTGAGCTAGGTTCAAAATGAATTGTGACTATGTGAAGTCATAGTCAAAATAGTCTCTCTTTCATTTGACTATGATTTGACTAACTATGGAATTCTGAGGTATCCTATGTTTGCCGCATAAGGTCCTGGTAGCGCATTGTGTGCGAAGCGACAAATGACAAAACAACAATGCAGCAACACAATCAAAAGAATAGGCAAGCACAAACGTAAAACAGCCATGGATTCATTCCGCATTGATGTGCTCTACATTCACGTTCACATGTTCACTCATCAACATGTATCATCAACAACATATATCATCATCAACAAAAAAATTACCAGTTAGATTTCTTTGCAAAAAGTGACAAATGTGCCAGATAATAAAGGTTTATTTTAAAAAACAAAGTAGCCTACAAACCACTGCATCAATGCGTTATATGTGAGTCAGATCTAGGAGCTGATGCAACTCTGACCCACAGGTTGGTATTTCCAATGTCGCTAATATTGCCTCTATAGAATAGGTGCACACTTTTTTTTTTTCGTGTCTTCTCTTTTTCTCAATTTTTCAAATCATCATTTCTCTTATTCGTTTCAGTCCATAGTTGTACGCTAAATTTTTCATCGTGTGTATCAGAAGTTGTTTTTGAATCCTACTCGTTGCACACTGAGTTAAAGGTGGATAGTGTTGAAGTTTGTGCGGAAAAATCATCGTGTAAATCAGGCGCTACAAAAAGGAACAACAATACAAAAAAATCCAAGAAGTTGCCAACAACAGTTATCGTTATTATTTGCTTGGCTTTAAGTTTTGCCTTGATTGCTGCATCCATAGCCTATGTTTTCCTCACGAAGAGAAAGTCAGTTATCAGTTACTGTTTGTCATTCTTCTATCTAACGCTTCTAGTTTTTTCGACGATTTCGACAGAAATGCTGAAAGTATGGCTTTTCGAAGACACCATGTTTTGTTCTGATCTAGCCAAGTTGCATATCTCTGATTTTAATTCTCTCCAATCGCAACGAAAAGAGGACTAGAGACCCTAGAGACCCTGGCTAGTTTTAGTCAAACAGCATCATGTCTTCTTTCTAGAAGTCCCTTTATTCCATAGCTTAATTCAACAGAAATATATTCGGTGAACCTCGTGTCCAGACCTCAAACAATATCGAATTGCTTAAAAAAGACTAATTTTGACAGTATCAGTAGAACAAGACGAATTGAATATTTTTTTTAAAGTTCACTTTGTTACTACGCCCAATACAAGCGCCAACCACGTTTCCGCGTTAAGGAACGAAATAATCGATTATTAATGCCATTATATCTACTCAGGCCGCCGGATAAAGTTGATGTTGAAACCAAAGAAAACCAGCTGATATCTGAGAAATAAATATGGAAAAAAAATTCAAAACCATCCTGAAGATGCAAACGTCAACTATGACGTCACTAAGGGTTACATAATGCAACTGTGGGTGTTTTTGACATGTCTTTGTGATGACAACAAGGGAGTTCAAATATCAAATCTATGAAGTATATCTGGACAATCTTTAGCCTGTGTGGCAATTGTTTGCGTTGACGTGGCCTTTTTAGGCCGTCAAAGGTTGCGCACAAGAATCATTTGGGAGGGAAACTGCGTTATTAAGACCGTAGCTGGCTTGACAGGTTAGGAAAGCCTTAAAGAATAAGAATAGTCGATCTTAATCAGGTTCCGTGATCTGACATATTGAAGAGAACATCTAAAGCTGCGCTAAGCATCTCTCTACTTGCTGAATAACGAAAATTAATCCTGGAGCTATATCTATCAAATTTAAGTCATTTCCTATCAATAGTCAAACAGACTTTTTCAATAGAAGTACACTCCTCCACAGTGGCTTTTTAACGATTTTGTCCGTTGAGACGTAGAATTTCCTTGTTACAAACAAAAATCTTTCATATGAAGATGATTTTTTTGTTCTCAAATTTGATCTATTCTTCCTGTGTTAAAAAAATTGTAGTTTTTGATTTACATCAATCGAAATTTCCCCCACATCTCAACCTCGAACCCAGGGCTTTTTCTCCTTTTTGATAAACTTATCAAAAAGGAGAAGAAGCCCTGGGTTCGAGGTTGCACACATCCTTGTCAAGGAAAAGATTATGTTCGCGCACATGTCTTTTTTCCCTCATTCGTCGAGAAGTTGAAAGCTGGTAAAAACCGAATAGGCTATCTCGATCTCAGGGCTTCTTAACAATTAAAAAGGCAAAGAAACTCTTGGAACGAGGTTAAGGGGAGTGTTTTTTTACCAGATTTTAGACTGGGGGCTTGTTCTCGAGAGTAGGGGCTAAATCCATCATATATGGTGACACCATATGCACGATCTGTAACAATACAACTTTGTTTGAGGTACAATAAAAGACGCATCAAATCAGAGGCATGGGCTACAATATGAGCTGATTAAAAAAAACTGACAAATACAAACAATGTCGATAATTACTAAATTGGAAGATATTAGAATTTGTCA
Organism: Stomotoca atra; assembly: GCA_036873935.1. NCBI lineage: Eukaryota > Metazoa > Cnidaria > Hydrozoa > Anthoathecata > Pandeidae > Stomotoca > Stomotoca atra. The sequence goes on from JAYJMG010164372.1 coordinate 6,693, forward strand.
GTCCAGTTTCACTCATATTCACAAGTTTATCTTGTCTTGGACCCAAGTATTTTAATAATCAGCGACGTTTCGAGAGATACTTATCTCATTATCGACTAGTATATAGAAATCCGTGTGAGGCGAGTGTCACGACCTTCAGTTGTGCACAAAAACATGCACTTCCATTCCGAGGGTGGTAAAAGGCGCAGATAAACACCAAATCAATACTAAAGCTGAAGAAATCTCAAAAACGTCATTTCAAACAACAAAGTCCAAATTAGTTTCCCTCAACACTAACAAATAACCCCAAACAGTAAAAAGTGCACATGCGTGCGCGTGTGCACGAAAGGCGTGTACTCCAGTTGCCAAATTTTCCAGCAAAAATGGCTGAGCCTAATAACACCAAACCTTATAAAAGCCTCCTTAGTACATGTCTGTAAAGCTGTAAAATCCATTTAAAAAAAGTGCCATGCCAACAGAAGCGGTCAAAATGGGAGTACAGAAAATGCGATAAGTGCACTTATTTGAAAAACGTGCACTCAGTTGCCAAATATTCCTGGAAAAAACAGCTGCTCGTTATAGAACCAAACCCTTGTATCCATGTTTTGGACAGTCGATTCTTAAATTTTCGTTGATGCAGACAAGGCTGGCTCATACTAAAGGCTCGGAACATACGATTTTTTAAGGTGAGATGATTTACAATTTTTTTCCTGGATATCATGGTGAGTTGTGTGATAATGAGTTTGTTCAATTTGGAAAATCGGCGCAAAAAGTCTAGCTTCTACCGCAAATTAATATTTTCTTTTTTTTCCGGAGTGAAAAATAAAATTCACTTTACTTAATGAGAATTTGTTTCTTCGTAATTTGTAACAATTTTTTGAACTATAACACATTCCACCCTTCGACGCCATTTTGTATAGAAATTGTTCAGGGATACATCCTAATTTTCTGATCTCCATGGTAACTTCACAAACAACACTAACTTATCAGAAATAAGACCTTGTCAAATGCCAGCTTTATCAAATCCTGGAAGAAAACAAAAAGGGGCCAAAAAGTCGTTTGAAATTATAGATAAGGAGTACCTTTTATGCATTGTAAACTCTAAATAGCATCGTTATATTGTGACGATAATTTTGGGAAACTGCAAAAACGTTCAGGAATTAAATTAAGGATTCTTCGTCTTTTTTTGCATTTATAAACTCAGAAATTGTTTTTCAATGGACTTTTTTTACGGTTTAACAGACATGAAATAAAAAGATCTAAAAAGGTTTGGCGCCATTAGGCTCAGGCATTTTTGCTGGAAAATTTGGCAACTGGAGTACACGTCTTTCGTGCACACGCGCACTTTTTACTGTTTGGGGCTATTTGTTAGTGTTGAGGGAAACTAATTTGTTTTTTTGTTTGAAATGATGTTTTTGAGATTCCTTCAGTTTTAGTATTGATTTGGTGTTTATCTGCACCCTTTACCACCTTCAAAATGGATGTGCATGTTTTTGTGCACAACTGAAGGTTGGACAGCTCAGCCTCAAGTGGTCCTCTATACACTGATTCACTATCGGGCAATGTAACTGTTTTAGTTGTCGCTATATTGATGAAATCGCAGAATTGAAGTGGTAAATTTTAGCCAATCGCGTTTGCGTATGTAATTGCGGCAATTATGTCCGGTAAAATGTATGAAATACTATTTATGTGGTTTGCATCTGAAATAGAGTGGATAGTTTCTTTCATCCGTCTAGCCACGAAGTTCTTTTCACGATCTATGATCGTTTTGTTGGCCCAATCTATTCTATGATCATGTGTCCAACTATGTTCCGGTATTTCGTTTTTATCAACATGACCATTCCTTACCGCCCTCATATGCTCTTTAGATCTTACGCTAAAAGATCGTTTTGTTTCACAATATATGTTGCTGGACAATCACCACAAGAAATCTTATTCACAATACAGTTCTGCTTTTCCATTGGTACCTTATCTTTTGGTTTAGATAAGAACCTTCTCAGAGTGGAATTAGAGTAGAACATTGTACGTTATGTGGAGAGAAAATACGACGTGCCTGGTATGTACGGAATACTGAGGCATTTCTTAGGTTCCGTTTCGGCTTCATTCTCGTTATTCGTAGCATCCGTCCCTCTTTTATTTTCCAGTTTTCGTTTAACTTTCGCTATAGAACCTTTACTGTAATCATGTGGTGCTAGAACTTTAGTAATCCTGCATTTTTCATCTTCGAGATCTTTAGGATCACCCACTATATCATGGCTAATAAAGCAGAGATTACAGCCTCTTTAGTACTTGCAGGATGGTTCGATTTAAAATTCAAGTACTGATCAGTATGCTTTGGTTTGCGATATAGTAACACATGGGGTGGCTTGTTCATGCCATGCTACATATTTTTTGTCGATGGCGACATTTTATAAAAATAAGCATGATTTAGTTTTTTCTAAGTGGCACTTAACCCTATTAGCACCGGGGGGAGGGGGGAGGCTTTTTTTGCCCGCGACTTGGAAAAACCTAAATAGCTTAAAAACGACAGCGCCTACAGGCTTGAAACTTTGTGACTTTAAAATTTGCCCTATTTTACGCAAATTCGAGATTTTCCATTTTTCCTAAGTACTAACCACCATTAGGTTATTCTGCTGATGTCATCAATTTTGAAAAATTGTCATAAAAACTGAATGGAGCGCCAACACGTCAAAAAATATTTATTCACATTTTGGCGCGCTATAGTACCTTAGGATCACATTTTCATGAAAAACTAATGCAACGCCTGCGTAGAAGCCCTTTCCCTGTACTATCAGAATCTGAGAACAGAATTAAAAAAACTTTTTCCTTCCAAAAGTTATTGCTCTTCAAAGGTAAGCATCTAAAATTCAAATTTTTGCGTAAAATTGCTGGCATCAGCAAAAATAGGGACATGAAGTAATTTTCTTTGCTTTTTTCCTAGTACACTTGCGCAATACTACATTCATGCCAAATTTCAATGAATTTGAACGAACCAGTCAAGAGTAATGGCTGCGGGCAAAAAAAAATTTTCTAACTATTTCTGAAAGCGGGTGATAGCTTGCCTTCGTTCAAGACAACTGCTTGCTCATTTGTCTAGAACAGTGGTATTTAACCAATGCTAGTAGCAGCACATGGCTAAAATAAACGCCATTTAGAAAATTAAGTAGAAAATTAAATCATACTTTTTTTTTTACATCAATCAAAAAAAGTATGTAGCATGGCATGAACAAACCACCGTAAGTGCAGATAGATAAACTAGATAAAAATAGATAACAAATATAAGTACAGACAAACTTTTCAGTAGAGTGTCTAGGAAAAGGTAGGTAATTTTCTTGTTCTTCTTCAATCGTAAAATTTATGCTAGGGCCAAAAAAAAAAACAAGTTTGTTTCCGAAAAACCGACCGGGTGAAATTTTTTTAGCCTTCACCCGGCCGCCATAAAATGACGAGAAAAAGACACTAGCGGTTAAAATCAATATTCTTAACAACACATAAAGCTGCAAAATACTCGCAAAATTATTCGCAAAATCAGCGCGGCAACCGGTAAAAAACGTTATGGCGGCCTCCTGGGTGAGTATTTTTTTCGTGACCCGCTTTTTCGGAAACAAGCATGTTTTTTTGGATGGTCTAGGATGTATTGAGTTTATGTGATTGAAAAATGATTGTAGGTTGTACCGTTTTATTGTACAGAAAATGTCATTAAGATGCCCTTCATGAGTCTAGTATACCAAACTCACTCGCTTTCCCTTTTCGTTATCCTTTGTCTAGTGTTAAAATCAAAAGCAAAGCTAAGTAGCCGGGAAGCAGAAAAGAGAGACAGGTATCCTAGCTAGCCTTTCATAGGCCTTTGGCTAGCCATATGTTGTTAAGACGTCTTTATCATGTTTCTTTTTTCATCACGGACGATATCAAATTTATGTCCGAACAGTATGAGCCTCCATAACGGCCCGAGAAAATACGCAGACGATTACCATTTCAATCCTACGATTGTAACAACTAAAAAAGTCAACCTCGCTAACCATCATCATTGTCACCTTTACAAAATATTGTTACAAAAAAGGCAAAAATTAATTTCTGAACCAGGACATGGTTTAACGTGAAAAACTCAAATAGCATTGCTGAAAGTTTTGCACAACCCAGTTTGAAATGTTAAAACAACAAAAAAACAGGAACACGTGATTATGCGAATCCCCCGATTTCTCGAACTATTTTGTTGACCCCTTCGACTAAATACCCTCGTTTTTCCGCACAATGTCCAAAGATTTCAACCTCGAACCCAGGGTCGTTTGTCTCTTTTTTACTATGAAGACGGCGAGACGTCTTCATAGCAAAAAAGAGACAAACGACCCTGGGTTCGAGGTTGCAAAGATTTAACACCAGCTGATATTTACATAATCTTTAAAAGCGTCCTTTCAATCAAGGGAACAAGCAGTAAGTCCGAAGCCTCATATTTTTGTGGTCTCGGCTGATGGGGCGGCTGGTTGGTTTCGCTTGTGTCGCATATTGTACTTCATGAGACTTTGAAGCTTGGGTTCTAGCTTCTTATAATGCTCATTAAAGTCGAGGCGGGATCATAAGAATGGCAAACTCACATCTGAATGACTGTTCAACATCGCCAAGAATTGCTGCAACATGTCCTGAAATGATGAAGATGGGACAGTAACAATGCGAATAAATAACAAAATATAATAAAAAACAAATTCTAAATTATGTTCGAAAGTTGTTTAAAGGAGGGAGGAATGCTTAGCTGTTTTTTTGTTTTTTTTTGCTTTTAGAATATATTATTTGGTAGCTAGGGTCAGCAATCGCTAACTAGCGCATAACTTCCCTTTTTAATAAACATCTCAGTAAAATTGATTCTCCCATTCCGTCCACAATCGCAAGAGAAAAAACAAATCATCTCAACAAACAACCGTGAGACATGAGACAGATGTTGTCGAAAGTTGCAACATTTTCACATAAAAGAGGTTTTTTACTGTTACTGTTACTTATACATTTATAAATTGATTTATTGTTAGATTAATTAATTAATTAATTAATTTATTTATAAGCAAATTTCATCCCTATCGGAAGAGATTACGTCAAACTGTTACAAGGCTTCATAGATCCTCTTTTTACTTCTACCCATGTTTTGGAGAGTTAACAAACAGTAGTGTTTTATTTATTCATAACGCCTATATCAAAACTTTTCGAAACAAACTGCATCTATTCGTTCAAACCATCGAGTAAATCGTGGACACACGGTGTTTAAGCTAAGTTTCAAAAAACAAATATCGAGAGTCTACGTAAAGGTTATTCATAATAAGAATTCATCTGCGATTTACAGGTTGCTGATGACAATACCATCATGCTTGTGGTAAATCTGAATCTGATATTGCATTATGGGTCTGTTACAAAATACCTTGCATTTTTATGATTTTTTTTTCGGAATGAATATACTTTACCATCGCTTTAAAGCGAAAGTTAAATCTCCAAATTTAACGAAAATGTTTAATTCATGGCTTAATTAGAAATTTTTTTCGATTTATGATGGGTTGGAAACAACGA
>JAYJMG010164594.1:0-12203 GCA_036873935.1 Stomotoca atra
GCATATTTTAAATATATATTGTAATATATAATAACGAAATAAACGAAACAAACGAAACAAACAAACAAACAAACAAAAAAACAAACAAAAAAAGATGAACTTGCTTTCCAGCACATGTCACTTTTCGTAACATTTAAAACAATAAGACAAATAAAACAACACCAATATGCACTTTGTACAAATTGATTAGCACGTGGCTCTGTAAACACCCCTGCACCTCTCCCTTGTGTCAATAACCTTGCTTGAAAGTAAACATATAAAAAGAATGATAAGTACTTTGATTCCTGACACTTTTCAACAAAATGTAAACACAGCAAGGCCATTTACATCATGGTCAAAAGAAAGAAAGATAGTCTGAAAGCGAACAATTGTCTATTTTTTTTAACTATTTTTTCATAGGCAAATGGATCATCATCATTGCGAACTTTAACTCATTTTCATTTTCTCTTCATTCATGCTCCGTGCTCAAAGCATAAATATCATACAAAATTATATGTGAGATCTTTTTTTATTGCGTCATTGACATTGTCAAGTGAAAAGTTGTTCCACTAAAATGTCAAATCTTTTTTAGGAGACAAAAGAAGTGCTTTTAGTTGCTGGTGATCTCGAAAATTTGGCGGAAATTCACTCAATGAATTTTACAACTGCAAGGTTTCTTCCCTGTTCGCAAGTTCTTCATGCAAACTGTAAGTATTGTTAAATTCGGATTAAAATAAAAAAAATTCTCATGTCCTTATTTGCATGCAAGAAAGCAAGATCAAAAATGACATAAGCTTCTTTTCGACCATAAAAAATCAACAATTGGATTACTGTGAATGCTTTGATTCTGTGGTTTTGTTTACGTCAGGTAGAAAATAAAGTTTATTATACAAGGATAACGGTAACATACGGCGTTAACCATTTGATTCATTTTGCTTTTCAAAGGTAGAGAAATATTTTCTATTGTATTTCTATTATACAGATCCTACTTGGACATATGGAACAACAGAAGATATTGCAGCCGTCACAAAACTGTACGACAACATCATATGTTATTTAAACAAAAATAATCGTTGTGTCATCTCCATACTTGTGGTATTTCCAAAAGGATGATATCGCAGGTATGTGACTGCCACAGTAACTGAAGCAGAAAGAATTTTAAAGGAACGTACGCATGTTTCATTGGTACGATTGGTAACAAACGACAATAAAGCCGAGCATATCAAGAAAGAACTTACCAAAAAGAAATAAACTACTTTTCAATTTTTTTAATTACTTCATCTATTTCTGCTAAACCTGTAATCGTAAACCTGCAATAACCGTTCCTGCTTTCGTTAGTTTACACTATTTTGGTCTCGTTAAAGCTAGCAAATAAAGATTTAAAAGTGTGAAAAAGTATAAAGAAACTCAAGATTCGAGCCAAATCTTAGATTTTCCTGAACTGGGTTGAGCAATTATCGAAAAGATTCTCTCCCCCGTAACCGAAGTGACTATTCACACAGTAATCCCTAATTTAAAGGTTATAACAACAGCCACCAGTGTTCGGTTTTTATCTGTCATCCTTGATATGGAAATATAGAAAAAAATATAGTTTTTTAACGAAAACTCGTTTTCAATCGAATCTTCTACTACTGTTAATATCGAATTAGGGGTTAAAAATGACAACATCGGGGCAATTAGGGTTTTACATTGCCCCGTTAAAGGGTGTGGTCATTTCAATTTCGTCCTTGTTTCCCTTGGTGTGGATATATGGCGAAAATATCTTTTTTTAAGCAAAATTATTATTACGAAACCCGTTTGTACACTGGACTATCTTGGTTTTGAATGTTTTGAATATTTTGAATATTTTGAATATTTTGAGTTAACTCTGTAAACGTAACATAGCGTTGCAGCGATTTGAGCACTTTTGGTGGTTGGGAGTGGCTGGGAGTGGCTGGGAGTGGCTGGGAGTGGCTGGGAGTGGCTGGGAGTGGCTGGAAGTGGCTGGGAGTGACTGGGGGTGGCTTAATTAAATTTTGATAAACAGACATTAACATGCATCATAAAATGATAACTCGGATAACCAACTCGGAATTTTCCTAATTCGAGTTTTTGTTACGTTCGATGTAAGATTTTTTTGCAATTGCTGTCGAATATGTCCAAATACAGAAAGGTTGCATTATGACAATGCATGGACTTCTGTGGTCTTAAGTTGCCCCTATAACTAGAGAAAGTAGTCTGTTGTGTAATTATATCCCGTAGGTAAATATTCGACAAATGAAATGAAAACGTATATATAACAACCGTTCACAATAAACCGTGCAGTACCGTGCGTTTCATAATTTTTATTTAACGTTCAAATCAAAATAAAAATACCGTATTTGAGGTTCGGAATTCTTGAGTTACAAACTTCGAGTTATTAAATCAAGTTACCGTTTGTGTCGTCACACTTCGAGTTACAAACCAATTATGACGTCAAAAAATATTTTCCTTACTCGAAGTTTTCTTTTTTCATAAGAGACTTCGAGTTATAATAACTCAAAGTTTTTTGTCTACTTAAAAATCTGGAGTTACGTCACTCGAAGTTTCTATTTTATTAAAAACCTTGAGTTAAATTAGAAAAATCCGATCGGTGATCGAGCCATGTGTTATGATTTTAAAGGATCGATGTCAGCTATCTTTCTTTTTTTGCCTGATCATTCAAATAAATTTATTCCAATTTATTGTATTTGTTGTGTCTGCCTTCCGCAGAGGCCCTTTTTAATGTGAGTTGTATAATTGTGATAGTAATGCATAAGACTTCTCGACGGAGGGTTTTTTTTTAGCAAATACTCCCCAGAAAATTTTAACAGAAATTTTAAAATGGCAAACTAAATTAAAACATGCTAGAGAAAATGTCAAATTATTGCACCTAATAACGGCTGTTGATGCTTCTGCGCAAGACGAAAAAGTCGATACCGTAATGCATCGATTAAACGCACCCTTCTTTTAAACGTCTCCTTGATTAAACGCCCCACTAAATACTTGAGTATTAAATTAACGCCTCTCTCTTTCAAACGCCTCCTCTTTTAAACGCCCCTCTCAAAAGAGGCGTTTATTTGAAACAGCAGCATAGCTCACGTAGCAGTCTTATGGTAGTGTACTACGAATAAAAACAAAGTTTAATTGTTTTAATCTCTTCTAAACAGGAGAAACTTTCTGTAAACTCCTTTTTGTCAGAATATAATTTTTGTCGTCGGAAACAGTTCCCTCCTCTTCAAATGTCCTTTTTCAAGAATCTCTGCATCTTTTTGCGACTTGTCAATTCGCAATTTTTGTATTTTCCAGTAAACGCCCCTTTCTTTTTAACGCTCCGTAATTAAAGGCCCCCTTGTAAATGAAAATATTCCAAAAACGTCCCAGGCGTTTAATCGAAGCATTACGGTATTGCAAAACTGTACAAGTGAGTGATATTTTCTTTGGCTTAAATTAACGCAAGTTATATTATATAGTTGGTGCAATGTACACTACACAATTTTGTTTCGTAATAACATATGTTCACTCTTCCTGTCTCGTGTTTTGCTGATGGAATTTTGATAAACCACTGCTTGCAGTACATTACCACAGTGAAGTCTATCTCTGATAAAGAGCATTTTTTTCTAGACTGATGACTGCGCTGAGTTATCCGATAGCTAATGGTTTTGACAAAGTAGCTAACGAAAACAGACATTGACAACATTTTCAAAATTTATGTGCAAGAAAACTTAGTATTAAGAAAATATTTTCTGACGTCATTGTTAATTTGTAAATCGAAGTGTGACGTCACAAACCGTAGGCCGGTGTGCTAACTCGAATTTTAAGTATAAGTTTAACTTGGTGATCGAAACATTTGACACACGCTTACAAGTAAGAGGTACAACAGTTTCTTGGTTTATTACAATTGATATGAATTACTTAACACTCTAGATACAGCTAGCGATTTTTTTCTCTCTAAAGACCTGATGTGAAGGATGTTCCAAGATCAACGCCCTCTGCCCTTTGCAGAAAGAGGCAGTTAATCATTGAAACCGAGCCTCCACTTAGTCGTCACGATATCGTTATATGCTGTGAAGTAGATTGGTTCAAGTTTAGGCCCGTTAGAGCTATTAGCTTGTTCATTATTAAGTGGATAGGCAGTTTCTGCTGTGAATTCTGAAATGCAAACGTTCAAAAGATATGTTATGTTATGTTATGTTACAGCAGTTGCAGTCTAAATTCATTTGTTATACGTCTTAACTTTATGTTCGGAAAGTAACTTCAAACACTATCACGTCTACAAGTTTCCGACAAGCCTGCGTACATAGTTTTGTTGTGGAGGTTTGTAAAACCTAGGTAAAACTTAATCATAGTGGGGAAGCTTCAATTATCCCCGCCAGAGATCGATTAATCTTCCATTAATGTTTTGTTTCGGAACAAAATTACTGTGAGATAATCTTTCAAAATATGTAAAAGAGCTTTTTACTGTTTGAAGTTAAAGCAAAGCGAATAAAATGCTGAGACACAACCTCATACTCGGGCTCCTTTGTTTCTATTGATACCGCCGAAGAACCAAAACATATTTCCTTACTAATATTAATCTATAATATAGTATAAAGTAAACTTCACACAAAGAAGGCAAAAACAACATACATATAAAATCTCGTTTTAGGCTTTACTTGGTTAATTTGACAGTCGATGATATCAACTTCGTTCCCAAAGCTGTTTGTCTCTTTTTGATTATGAGGTTGACGAAATAAAAAATCACTGTGAACGAAATTTAATGAACACCGCAATGAATGCTCATGTAAGAAGGTGACATGTTTTTAAGCTAACTCGAATAAATTTTCATAATGAAGCTCGATGATGATAGTCTCGTCCAAGGGCAGCCAATATCTGTACTATAACTTTATATTACCAATTGTTTCCAGGAAATGTTGTAGCAAATAATGTAATTGTAGAGAATATAATCAATGATAAACAAAATTGTGTTCCTTTCCTAATCAGTACAACCTCGTTCCCAGGCCCTCTTCTCCTTTTTGATAAAAGGATAGCGTCTAATCATCAGTGTGATTCTTACGCGAAAAATTGATTCAAAGTTTTTTACATGATTGGGCTTATAACAGAAGCCCAGAAGCATCAAGTGTATGGGGTATCAAGTTGAGTTGCTTTTTGATGGGATTATAGTTCGCAATACACGATTAAACTCTTTCTATTTATTTATGTACTTATTTTTTTGTGTCATAATAGGCTTCAAGAATATCAAGAAAATCGATACAAATCAAATTCATCAAATGTCGTTGATGGTAACTAGAATATGTTGAGAAGAATTTATAGAATCACTAACATCGTCGTTATGTACTTGTCTATCTTAATAAACGCACTTACGTCGCATCTAGTTTACGATTTTTTGTAAGAGAGGCGCAAGAACACCATGCAACGATATGGCTTCCGTGCTCTTGTCTTTTTTAAAAAATTAATAGAGACGGAACGACTTAAGTGCGACAGTACAAATTTAATGCGCAGATCTGTTCTATTCTGTGTTGAACAAATTTCCTTAATCCTGGACATAATTTATGAGAATCCGGAGGATTTTACCCTTCTTGCAGCTAGGACGGTTTGGCCTGTAAGTCAGAAACGACAGTAGATTTTTGTTTCATACGGATTGGTGTTAACATTCAGTCTAAAATAAACAAAAGCAGCTGAAAAACCGCGAAAAAATGTTCATTGTGAAAGTACTCAATCTCGTGTTCAGGCTCATTGATGGTCAATTTTTGGATAATTTGGATCCAACAGATTAAATTACCGTGATTCAGAGCACAAGAGTCAGGTACCTCAGTCCATTTTTAAGCTCCAAAAGTTTAAACATTGGACTCTTATTTTATAGCAATGGGATTCCAAAATATTTGTGGTTCGTATATATCGATATTTTGCACTATTCCCAAAATATTTGTGATTCCTATTATCGATTTTTTGCACTATTCTCAAAATATTTGTGGTTCGTATTAATCGATATTTTGCACTATTCTCAAAATATTTGTGGTTTGTATTTATCGATTTTTTGCACTATTCTCGAAATATTTTGACCATGATTGTAGTTATAATATCATATAAATAAAAAAGGAAGAGAAAAGAAAAGAAAAGAAAAAGGTTCAATTTCTGATTTTGAATACGATTGTTACAGTAAATTAAGAACATGACAGCTACGTTGAAGCCGAAGGAAAGGAATTGCAATTTGACGTGCCTGTTAAAAGGGGGAATAAATAATATTTTCTCGATGACCGAGAACAATATTTTCTGTGTAGATCACAAAAACATCATTGCAGCTTCGTTTGTCGACGGTGTGATTTTAAACAAACCTTAACTTTACACTTTATGCCATAGAATTCGCACAACAGTCCAACCCCAAAGGGGTTGACAGTCGCAGTTAGTTGGTTATCAAATTTTTCTATTCAGATAAGCAGTAAAGAACATGGCGATAGTATTGGAAAACGCTTGGTTTGCTGTTGTACCGTGTCTTTTGTATGTCACGTTCTGGTTAGCTTATGGTCGATTCAAGAAATTAACGGAATCTGGTCCTCAAATTGTTCCATTCTTTGGCCATTTTTTTGACTTGAAGAGGAAGTCATATCAGCTTCACTTACTCCTCGATGAATACTACAAGAAATATGGGCCTGTGTTTTCCTTCAACTATCAAGGAGAGAGTACGCTCGTCGTTGCTGAAGAAAAAATGATCAAACAGATTTTGATAAAGCAATTTGCAAACTTCCAAAATAGAAAGGTATGTTCACAATAATATTGGTATTAAAAGTTTATTTTTATGAGGTTCTCACTTGCGACCTTCTGGGAATTTTTGATTTGACTGGTGTAATGAAACACAGCATTTAGGGGGTGTCATGAAGCAGCAACATTGGTTTTTCTGGAGATGCAATGAAGGGTATAACATTGGAGTATGTTAAGCTAACTATGAAAAATAATGTATACTTGGTTCAACTTTGCCCTCGTGAATCTATTTCTTGATTGAATTTTCTGTCCTTTCAAGGGGTATTGCAACTTCGTTACCAGAGCCTATTCTTTTTTTTGATAAAATGACAGAAGGGTTCATACACTACACACTTGTACTAAAAATGTGCTTGGTTCTAACGTAGCTTGAAAGATTTAAAATAAAGTTCACAATTTTAGTGAAGCGCTAGCCTTGTACAAGACTGTTTGTTTTTTCTCGTCTTCCTCGTTAGCAAAAGAATCAGGACTTACCGTAAATGTTCGATTTAGCGCTCTCTCTCGAATAAGCACCCCTCTCGATTAAGCGCCCCCTTTCGTGATCCAATTTTTAAAAGGCGTCCGTCTCGATTAAGCGCCCGGGGCCTCTAAATGAATATATTTGATAGCAAAAGGGGGCGCTTAGTTGAGCTTGTTTGCTTCGAAAAGGGGCGCTTGTTTGAATTTTTGGGTTAAACAGAAAAAAAAATCCGTTGATTTAACGAAAATATGCTCTTCTTTATTTGTTGTTGTCATGGCTGTTACTAGTGTTAAAAGTTTCTTTTTAATGTAGTTGCAAATGATACTATTATTCCCACTGTTCTGATAGAACATAAATTGACAAAATTAAATTTTTAAATAAGCGCCCCTGTCGATTAAGCGCCCTCATCCGGGATCCAATTTTTAAATAAGCGCCTCGGGCGCTTAATCGAGCATTTACGGTACTTCTGTGGCAAATTCCATTTTCAAGAATTTAATTTGAACACCGTTCGTCATGACGACCATGTTTCTGACAACGCATATATTACTGTTTATTATTTGCAGTTTTTCATTGATCTTCCATGGCCCTGTCACAATATGATCACCATGGTAACAAAAGAGAAATGGAAATTTACCCGTCTGCTTTTAAAGCCAGCGTTAGCCGAAGGTAATCTCAGGAAGATTCATCATATGATGCAGAAAGCTGCTACCACGTACGCGCAGCTGTTAGAGACAGCTCAAAATGAAGAAAAACTTGTTGATGTCGTCAGGTGGATACTTGTTGTTATTAAGCTTCTTACTGAAGAGCAACAGTCAAATTGAATTTATTTCTGCCATTTTAAGAGCGGATTATCCTAGCTTTAAGCTTTTCAAACACTGTTATGTTTATTGATAAGCGAGAGACTCCCGATTGACGAGCAAAGCAACAACCTTTTGTTGACAAGTTTGGCTATAGAGTAAAAATAGCCACTGACGGCTAAGACAGTAACGGGACATGAAAGAGAACGGCCTTATTCCATTTGGATTTTTTTTAATAACGAGGATTTGTCTTGTCATCCTCTTAATCAAGCAAGAAAAGCAGCGACTGTCTTGAAAACCCAGGGCCTTGTATATCTCTAAGCCAAAGACCCTGTAAAAGAGGTTTGAAAACGAGGTTGTGAAAGAAAATTAACTTCTGAGCATCACCCCAGGAAAAGCTTTGACAGCTATCATCCTTCTCATATATGTTATTTTGTCACTTCTTTGTTCCTCGTCGTTTTTCATAGCCACAGTCAAGGTTACGTAATGCAAGTGTTACTAGAGGTGACGTTTTCCATGGAATGTGCTAACCAATCACAATTCAATAAAACCCTGATCTCACTCACACAGGATTTTGTTCAACCAGCTTGGTGGACTAATCTAATAGCCGCTTTTCCCTTCGGTCAGCACATGGTTAAATACATTCCAGCAGCATTTAAAGACAAGTTGAAGTCATTTATTGATACTGCGAATGGAATTGTAACTGAAAGGAGAAGTGGGGAGGGATCTAGTAACGAGGTATGTTAAGTGAAATTTCTCTTGTGCAGCACCATAAGTATTGCGAAAATTACATGAATGAAATGAACGTTTTTGAGCGAATTTTGCACAGTCTATGTATCATCAATTCATAATTGTAGTTATGCAGCAGCCTAGTTCCCAGGGCTATTTTTCTCTTTCTGCTTATAACATGTCCTCATAATCAGCACGAAACAAAAGGCTCTGGGAATGAGGTTGGTTAAACGAAAAAACCTCGGCTAAGCAAATTTTTATATTAGTTGCTTTTCATTATTTTGATACGCAGTTAGTGAATAGATGATACACTATACCATATAGAACAAGTATTATCATTTTTAGGATATTCTGAATGCACTTTTAAAGGCTCAAAAAGAAGGACCAGACAAAAATGGCAACGTACTTTTTGATGAGGCTATATTGGCACAAGGAATAACGGTTCTAACAGCAGTTCATGTGGCGACCAGTACCACACTAGCAGCGGCTACATTCTACATAGCAAAGCACAAAGATGTCCAAGAAAAGATATATGAAGAAATTAAAGAAGTCGCGGATGATGAAGAATTTCCTTCATGGGAACACTTGAAGAAAAATCTTAAGTATCTAGAAATGGTACTGAAGGAGACTATGAGGTTGGTACCGTCTGGTAAGTTGTTATTATAATGTAGCCAGTAACTGCGACGCACAGTGATTTCTATTTTTCAACTGTTTTTAATAGCATAACGTGCAGCAGCGAGATGTTACAAAAAATATTAAACGCTTATTAATTGAGGTATTCCAAATATTTTGCTAACCGTTTTAAACAGGTTTCATGCTGATGCGTGAATGTACGGAAAATTGTACTGTCGAAGGAATTGAATTTACCAAAGGTTCCTCGGTGTTAATACCGACATACACTTTACACCGGGACGAAAACTATTGGGTGGAACCGGAAAAATTCAATCCAGACCGATTTAGGTATGTAAAATATTCTTCTGGGGTGTTCCTCAAATTTACGCAATTTTATTATTCTTTCTTGTTATTGACTACCAGATGAACGGAAAATGCTTTGAGTGTCTTGTCATGAGAAAAAACGTTTTTTCTTTTCTTTTTATCCACAGTCCTACAGAATTTAAGAAAGATTATCACTACATGCCTTTTGGTGATGGTTCTCGAATGTGTATTGGCTCACAAATGGCTATGTTAGAAATGATGTCTGCTTTAGCCCTTGTTCTTCACAAACACGAAATCAGTCTAGTAGATAAGCATCAGGAATTGGATATCGAATCACACGTGTCAATACAAGCCATGTTGACTATCAATACACCGGTCATGATTCAAACCAAGAGAAGATGATAAAAACACGAGAAAAATCAAATACATCAGTAATTCAGAATTTGGAATTTGGTGGAAATGACCATGTTGTGACGTATGAAACATCACACCTGGGCCATCAGTCGATATAGCCTCGATCCCAGCTCAATAACGAAAAAAGGTGCAGGGGAAAAGGCTGCAGTAGATTTTGAGCTTTAAGAAAATCAGCCTGCGTTTCAGCTGCCATAAACTTAAAAGATGGTGTTCGGACTACAAAAATTTGAAGTTTTTTTCAATAACACTGTGTCTATTCATTATTCACCAATAAAATGTATATTCAGGAAGTTCTTTAAATTTCCTATGTCATAGTTACATTTAAATCTCAATATATTTCAATGATAAGGAACTAAATAAGTTCTACCTTTAATGGTTTTTGAGTGATAAGTCCCAGCTAAATATGACTCAATTTTTAAAATATTTATATCTAGCTACATGTTCTCTATCTTAGTTATTAAAAAAACTATTTTTAAGCAGTTTTTTGAATAAAGCTTTTAAGCTGACACAATCGTTTCTTAAACATTATTTTATTACATATATGGAAATTTTTCTATATCGCAGCATGTAAACGAGGATTACTTTCCTTTACATTTATCTTTGAAGGTGACTTAGTATAAGAGTGCAGTTTGCTACCACGAGACACTGAGTTTGATGCTTTTATCTTAAAAGATTTTGAAAGATAAAACATTTATTCTCAAAGATGTAACTATTCGTCATAATATCAATAACATTACGATGATATTTAAATAAAAAAAGTGAAAACTCCTAGAACATTTAAAGGAGAAATAAGGTTTTTTTTTTCAAATGATTGTTTTAATTTCTTCTCTGAACGTATCCCTGCCTATTAAATTTTAAAAAAATTGAAAAATCAACCAAAAACAAGAAAATAAGAGGCTACTTTCTTCTCCATGCTCGCCGACATTACTGTACAGTACTGACATGCTGTTTAAATCCAGTAAAAATGAACAGGACAACTTAAGTTAAGTCAGAAATGATGAAAAGATCTATCAAGAATACAGAGGGCATAGTTTTGAAACAGAATACTGAGAAAGAATTGAGAAAATCGCACTAGTCACAAATAATAAAGACGAAACTAAAAACGAAACTACAATCCCCAACAAAATATATTGACACTAGTGCGCAGAATCGAAGAATTGAAAACCACAAGTATTTAGAAATCTTCTTTCATTAGGAAGAATCCGATGCTTAAACTTTTTTCAGTTTACTTTTTTAGTTTACCAATAGACTTAAGCTTTGGAACTTAGGTACCAGGCTCTCTTGTACCTTGAACCACGGTTATTTAAGAAGTTGGACCCAGGATATTCAAAAATCGATCTTTATTGAGCCTAAACACGAGATTGAGCACCCTTGAAATCCAAATATTTGGCGTTTTTTCGGTTGTTTCCGTTCATTTTAGACTGAATTTGAACACCAATCCGTATGAAACGAAAATCTCCTACCATTTCTGACTTACAGGCCTTTCATGAGAAACCGTCATAGCCGGAAACAGGCTAAGCGGCCCCAATGTGTCAAACAATTTGTGAATGGTTGTAGAGACGATGCAGGCTCAAGCTGATTTAAAGATTTACAGCATTCACCCAATAGTATTGCTATGAAAGCCTCAAGAGAGTCGCAAATGATTTGTACCTTCATTTTGCTTACCGTATTTCCTCTTTTAAACGCCGCCCTCTCATAAACGCCGCCCTCCAATAAACGCCGCACCCTTATAAGTAGGTAGTTTAATAAACGCCGCCCTCTAATTAACGCCACCCTCTAATAAACGCCGCACCCAAAAATTCAAAAATTTAATAAACGCCGCAGCGTTTAAAAGAGGAAATACGGTATTTCTTTCTTTGCTTGAAACAAATAAATGTTGGTTGACATTAGAAGTTTAACTGGAAACGACTTTTCTTCGATTCCAAAATGCCAGCGTATTTTTATGTTCGCTTGTGTACTAAGACATCTTTTTACTTACAACGTAACGATGAAATGATATTTATTCAACATGATCATAAAAAACAACAAGAAATCTTCTGGACTTTACCACACAAGACACGTTTTGCGCTTCACTGATTTTAATATTTGTTGATTTTTGCAATCCGATTCTCCATCTCAGAAATATTTGGGAAACA
>JAYJMG010165037.1:0-12189 GCA_036873935.1 Stomotoca atra
CTAATTACAACACTGTGTTTTTTTAATAAATTTGAAATGAGCGGGCCGATTACAGTTGAGCGGGCTGATTACAGCTAGGCGAGCCGATTACAGATTAATAGTGCCCTGTAAAGTACGGCATACTGTACTGTGTTGTAATTAGGTATACGATTAATCTGGGAATTGATCTTCACTACACTTATTACAAATGACGCTGTGGTGGCAATCCGTACAATAAAAACATGACTTGGCTTTGCGACCCTCCCTAAGACACATAAATTATCTCCTCATATTTGATGAACCCTTATAACTCTTCACGAATTAACTCGAGGAGCTTGGTTAAATCTCAGATATCCTGCTTTAATTGTCTGCTAATTGTGAACTTGAAGTGGTGGAGAAATATGTCCATAATAACGGAAGCAAAAAGCAATCCATGGTGTTGTCCATTGATTACCAAGCTTAGAATAAACCGTAAATTTGACTCCACACTGCCGTGTCATTTCAAATCCGAGCCGTATCCTCATCCGATTATATTGTCTTCAACTATCGTAACTTATTTATAAGCAATGTAACGATTAATTGTGGGCTGTCATATTTTTATTTTACGCCTATGTTTTTTGGAAGTTATCCGTTGTATGACTCACACGAGAAATCGCATTCAGGGAATCCCCTTCTAAAAAAACTCCTCATATAAGAAAACTTTTCAATGTTTGATAAATTACTCTTCTCATGAATGACATCATTAAAGGAATGTTGAATTAAATTAAATTAATTCTTTTAAATAAAAATGAATTTGAAATTTGAATATCTTTTAAAATTTTGGATTTCAATTTTCGCTAAACGTGTGTTATTCTTCATAAAATATTTTGGTTGTTCTTTACTTTTGTCACACCTTGGTTTTTCTTGTAGTGTTTCTCTAAATGCTTGCCAACAGCCAAATTTTTTTCCCTTAACAATACTTTGAACTCAGCACTTTCCATCATCATGTTAATCGAAACACTTTCGTCGTCAAAGTTTTTCGTAACTTGTCCGTCCAATAGTTTCACTAATTGCGATTTCTCCAAATGTTGTCGACACTTTTAAAAAGTTTAATGCATATTTCGCGATTCAATTTTCGCATTGTAAGCCGTTTTTCAAGTAAATCTACTCAAACTCTCTTCTTTTCAAAATTAAGTATTTTCATAGTTTTTCGTATTAAATATTGAATTCATTCTTCAAGTCATGTTTTCGTTTGTTTACATTGATGGCGAATTAGAATTATGGATTTCAGATTTCTTTTAACCCTAGTGCGGACAATACCCCTCGATACCAGCATTCACCCCAGCAGAGAATCTTCTGAAGTAATATTGACATCGTTATAGTAGCTAAATGTAAATTTGATAGGTATTAGTAATTACATGTTTTTGAGGGTTATTTGGGAAAAAATCAACCCGAGGTTTTTAACAAAATTTTGAAATCACCCCGAGCAAAGCGAGGGTGATTTCAAAATTTTGTTAAATAATCGAGGCGTGATTTTTTCCCAAAATCGCCCGAAAATTCATGTGATTACTAGTTAATCACATGTTAAAGTTTCAACAATTGTCAGAAATTTATATAGAAACGTCAGGTGTGATTTCACGCTCCGGTTAATTTCACGTTCCGGCTAATTTCAAGCTCTGGTTCATTTCAGGAGAAAAACCTCGAGTTCATATAGAAACTTCAGGTGTGATTTCACCAACCATGTGATTATAGGATGTAGATGGTTGATTTCTTTGAATAGATTCAGTTTTTCTTCTGACTCTGTATAGATAAAAATACATCGTCTAGAATTTTTTCCAAAGTAGAATTAAGGTGGTTAGGGGAAATTTTTTTTGTTCTCAAATGTGGATGGATGTGGAAGTATAAGGAGGAGCATTTAGAGCCCATGGCTGTGCCATATGTTGGTTGGTAATATTCATTCAGAAATTGGAAACAATTACTATTTAACAAAAGTTCCAAAAGGATCGCAACACTGAGTTTAGGAGTTTCTGGAGGTAGCATCTCTACATTGTTATTTAGCATGCGGATAAAGATATCTATGTTTTCTTATTCATTGGGAAGGTTGATGTAGAGGTAAACGACATCAGCAGTGACCAATTAAGAGACAGGGGATAGGGAAAAAATTACAGATGTTTAGTGTCTTTGATATAGGAGGGTAGTGTTTTCATTATTGGTTTGGAAATAAAATCAAGGAAACTAGATGAATTTTCTGTGGTTGACTCAGATGCTAAGACTATAGGTCTCAGTGGGATGCTTTATGAATTTTAGGTAACTGGTTTGGTGTATGTGTCTGGTTGCTTAGTTTTACGTTGAAAGTCTTGGTCCTAGTGAAGTGAGTATAATTTCAGTGGATAATTATGTGGTGTTGTGTGGATTTGGCTTTCATGTGGTGAGTGTTGGTAAGCGGTGGGGTCGTTATTGTGTGGAGGTCATAAGGTCTCAGGTGTGGTTGGCGTTTGGTTGTGCCTAATCCTGCCGTCTTCGTAGCCCTTTCAGCCCTGACCGACTACCTTTTTCTCTGTGCCACCCCTTTATCCCGTACTGACTCTTCCCACCCAATCGACTCCGACAGTTTACTGTTATTAAGTAATGGGTGGCATTTCCTCTCTCATTAGTTACCTCTCCTACTTCCTACCTCACTTTACCCTCCCACCTTAATCTCTGATTTGCTGACCAAACTTTTTCTCACAGAATAAACATGGCATCTATCATGATGAAAAAATGTTTGATGCCGAAATGAGCTGTGTGAGTCAGATCTGGGAGCTGATGAATTTCTGACTCACAGGTCAATAATGCTTAATATATTATATTCTTTATAGAATAAGAGCGCTCTTGAAAAGGGTAAAAGATGAAAAGCATATGATTGTGCATACTTTTCTGGATATCTACATCGATTAGGCGTATGATATCTTAAAACCGACTTAACTTTTCAGGAAATCAATATTTCTTTCGATGACAAGAGGGGCATTTTTATAGGATGCATTAGCTTTCGACCAAATAAGAACAACAGAAGGGCGGACATTAACGTGACAGTTTTACATGTAAGTAAGAGGACTCGAACCAACACCTATATCACCCTGCTGGTAACAAAGCAAGACTCAGTTATGAGTCACACGCATAAACTCGGCTCATTCTACGCTGACCTTCTGACCAATGCAGTTGGTTAGCAATCGTTAGACGATCTGTATGCTACGATTTTTTTTAATAATCCTGATCTCAATCTAATCCTAGATGATTTTGGAGGTTTGAAACAAATGCATCTTAACTGTTATGTTTCGTTTTATAGGTAAGCTTATACAGTCAATAACATGGAATTCAAATACGGTGGTGTGGCGATGGCAAAGAACGGCAAAGGACTTTGCGAAATATCAGGAATATATCTGAACAACCCCACCATCAAATGCTGCATGATTCGTGCTGTTTGGTAAGACGAAGAATGAAAATATGTTGTTGCGCAATGTGGTATCATTCAGTGAATAAGAATTACTTACCCAATTTAAAGCGACTCTAATATAACCGTGTTATTGTAACTTGAATAGTGCCGTGCTATTGGAACTTGTATAGTGCCGTGCTATTGGAACTTGAATAGTGCCGTGCTATTGGAACTTGAAATTCAAGAATGTTCAGATAACGCCTATTTGCTATGTTTATTGTCATAGGTACGTCCCAGCGGCACATAACTTTGATTCAAATTTTATCCTCGACGTCAAATTGACGTGAACTGACTGTTAAAAGTGAAAGCCGTGACGACGACAAAATGCTGATGTTGTATCAACGTTGAGTATTCGACGTCGTTTCGAAACACAACCAAGAACACCAAATTTCTCCTAAATATGTATTCTTTCATTGTTTTTGCATGGGAAGGAATTGAAAAGAAACACCGTTGAATACGTTGATTTCGTGGTGAAATAACAGTAGAAATAGTGCGATGAATACTGATGTTATTGTATTGTGCCGCAAAATCCGGGCCCCATGCATTAAAAGTCAAAGGTATAACTGATGTTTGATGGGGTTCACATTGTTCCTTGGATCCGTGCTCAGTATTTTGTAGCAATTTTTCATCGTACCCCATCATGACGGCACTGGAACATCTTTTACGTCTCATATCTCGGGAACTGCCTATCAAAATGTTATGATCCTCTACATCATTACAATCAGCTCTTCAAGGCCTTTCCAAATGGAGCCAAATAGACAGGGAAATTTTCAGAACAATCAAGCAAATTGGGCAACCAGAGATTTTTCACTTTTAATGAACTAAATATGGTCACAGGTTTCCGAAATCACCTTGGGCCAAAAAAATAAGGTCCTGGTTGTCACGTGATTGATGACGTAATGAAATTACGGTCAGTGAAAATTCAAACTCATCAAATTTTAAAACTAATGGTATAAATAAAAACAGCAACAAAAACGGAGCAAAAAATGTATAAACATTGATACCTAAAAATAAAATTCTCGAAAGTTATGGCTCTTCGAAGATATTGATGACGTCACATACTTGTGACGTAATTTTCTCTAAAAAACCTGTAACTTCGATGTTTTTCGGTCAACTTTGACAATCTATACCTCTATTTAACTTAGAATTTGATTCTCTTTCCAATGGTCAAGGTTTCAAATGCATAAAGCAAAGTTGTAAAAAAGTACTGCTTCAGCATATTGCCAAGCATTCTTCCCTTCCTGTTCAAAAAAAAGAAAAAAGAAGAAGAACAGCGATGAATTTCTTTTACAAAACGAATATAAAATAACTAACTTCATAAAAAACAGTGTGAAGCAAAACGAAAGTAAAATTTTGTGAAAAATTTCTCTTCACGAATCAGGGCTCAAATACGCTATCATCACTGTGGCTTTCTTCGGATTTACTATCGAAGTAAGTAGGTCATGTTCAGTTCACGTTTGTCGTCATCCGGTTCAAAACTTTCTATTTCCACAATTTTCCGCTTCTTTAACTCGCTCTGGTGCTTGAACTTTGGTGTTTTTGGGCCTAAACATCAAACAGAGAAGTGAAAAGGGCTTGAGCTTACAAATGAAATGCGATACAAATTTCAGGTTTTCTTGATTCAAAAATTTACCTTCAAACCATTTGGGAAAACCTTTCCTTTCGTTATAATTCCAGTCCCATCATTGTCCTTGAAAGTGTCTGGACGATTGTTACGTTCAATTTCAGCCATTCAAACAGCTGGAAGTTGACTCGCGAAATGTGTTGGTTCATTGACTTTGGATCAGGAGGCAGAGTACGAGTATTTCACTTTCATCTTTTTGTATAATCTGGCTCGGGTTTCCACGAGACTTTCATTGTTTTGGCCATTATATCATTCTTGCTGAATGAACTTCATTACGCTGTCTTTCAATTCTTCTGATGCATTAACGCTTTCACCAAAGTTTTGTAAAAGTGTAAGCAGATTTGGATTTGTAGCAACCTTTTTCAAAACTTTAACATTTCCAATGTCGTGAAACAATGACGTGGTATCACAACCAGTTATCGCATGGGTATGAAGTAACTTTAGGCATATTTTATTTCCGAAATGGTTGACAATAGCCTTGATCATCACGTACCTTTTGTTATCAATTTTCATAACTCAATCGTTTGTTGGCTGATGTATAGTGAAGGCATAAACCATTAAATCCATTACCTTTGTATCCTTTGAAACTACAACCACATTCGTATCATCTAAGCAACCATGTAGTATCATGCGTGTGTCGGCTTCTTCATGGTTGCACATAAAAAATCGGAGGTCAATTTTCAAGTGATGTTCTCCTCCTTGACCCACATTGTTGTGCTCAGACTTTCTCTCACTTCGTCTTGCTTCATATATCTTACAATAATTTTTAGGACATCTGATTTATTTTCAATTTTGTTAACAAATGCTGTCCATTCTTTTCCTTGTAAATCTTTTAGCCAAGACTGTTCACGTGAGTTCTGACACTAGTCGGCCCTCTTTCTCGCGGAAAATGGACTTTACACTGTCTTCTTTATGTCGTTAACCAATTCAATAGACTTGAGTTGAAGATGAGAACTAGGAGTGATGATGCGAAAAAGAGAGCTTGAAAACTCGGCAAAAGTATCTTTTTGACTTCATACTTCTTAGTATTGCCATGCCATCGTTATCCATCTTGAATTCTGAGGGGCATGTTCTTCAACGAATTCTGGCTTCTGATATAAGATACTTTAAGGTAAGAAACTTTCGCGTCAAGAAACTTTCGCGGTTACCATAACGGGGAAAAATTCATTGGGGGAAAATTTTCTTCAATGAGCTAAAATTGTGTTACTTTCCCAACTTAAACGGCGTATCAAACAAATTTTTGAGGGGGAAAATTAAAAACTCGACATTTAAACAAAGAAGAAGCCTGTTTCGTTTTATCTTTTTTTTTTGTTTAGTTTTTTTGGAATAAACTTTCGCGGTTTGTAATAATTCGGATTTCGCGGGAATAAACTTTTGCGTTTGGCCAACTTTTCTGTGTTTTTAGGAAGAAAGTTTCGCGGTTTTTTACCCAAAAATGCCGCGAAAGTTTATTCCCGCGAAAGTTTCTTGACGCAAAAGTTTCTTACCTTAAAGTAGTTTCGCAGTGCACTCTTTTGACCTTGCTTCAAGTTTCCATCAGCTGTTGCTATGCTCAAGGGATAATTCATTACGGAATACTGAAAGGATTCAAGCAAGTCTGCTTTTTTGCAAATCCAAACGCTTGACGGTCTTTCTTCAATAAGGACACTACTTTATTGGCTACTGTCTTTTTCTTCAGTCCTATTTGCAAGCTATTTTTCTTGATTGGCTTAAAAATGTATTCCGTGCCATCCACTAGTCTCTCCAGTACAAACTACCTGTCCTTCTCGTCGCCAAGGTTGAAGGCTCCTAGCATGTCTTCCAGAACAGTTCTATCGATTTCTTTACCTGTTGCTAAATCTCTTGCTCGGCAGGTTCAGTACCAAAATCAAATAATTTTGAAACAAGTGTGTTAACATGAGCATTGTGTAGTTTCTTTGAGTTGGGGGGTTGTTTCCTTATGGACGCTGTTGGCTTTGATTTTAATTTGATTTTAATTTGATCATTCAGTTTCTCCTTCATTTTTGCATGAATGTGAGCTGTTTCAATCAGTATTCGTGCTGAAACCTGACCCGTGAGGACCAGCTTGCTTCTTTGTCTGACCTTTGAACATTTCCGTGATAAAATCACCATGAATTGTAGAAAAATCTGACCCAGAAAGTGTTTCACCGAATCCTCTTGCACGTTAATCATCAACTGCAGGATGACCGCTATTCTGATTAACCGCTATATTTGATTAACATTGTGTGCTGATAAGTCAGAAAACGCGCATAATTTATATGGTCAAAAGCAAAGTGTAGATTGATAATCGATTTTTGAGCTTCCATGTGTAAATTATAATCACCTGAACGAACTGAACGAACGAGAACGAGATTAAAACAGTCAGTTCGTATTGTGTTCCAGTGATACTTGACAAAATTGCGTCATATATAATTCTTGAAACGATGCCAAATTCGTCAATGCATCAACTGATCGTTCGAGGGACAACTCAAAACATCTTACAAGTCATTTGTTAGTTCCACGTATATGTTAGTGAAATTAGCTGTAAGTGATCTTATTCGATACTGAATAAGGACATTAAAGCTCTCTTTTAAAACTCTCATGTAACGATAGTAGTTGCTGCCTTCGAATGTCATATCAACTGAGCCTTCCGCAATAATCTTTTCGACCTCATGTACCCATACTCTTTGTAAAGGATTTTTTGCATTATTCTAAGTTTATGGAAACCACCCATTAAAGGGATGACACTATCATATATTCCTGAAGTTTTCCAAATGATATGCACAATCTGAGCATATACCTGCTCGTCAGCGTGGGCAAATATATGGTCAATCTCAAGCTCCTTCATCATCCCTAAAAGTTCGTCTAAAAACTGTTTGCACACATTATATTCGGGTGGTTGGTTGTATGGTTGGTAAGTTCTCGACAACAGATTTTTGGAAAATCGATTCGTCCACAAGTTTATTGAAATATGTCCAAGAACTAAAACTGCTGTCAATATCGTCTTCAGAAATGCATGAAATGGATTGAGCCATTGCCCGTCTAAACGTCCTTCTTCAAGCTCAGGTCATTTTCGTCATATGCTGAGTCAGTAATTTTTTTACAACTCTGCTAAATGTATTTGATCATTGGAATGAGAATCGAATTCTGAGTTAAATAGAGGTATAGATTGTCAAAGTTGACCGAAAAACATCGAAGTTACAGGTTTTTTAGAGAAAATTACGTCATAAATATGTGACGTCATCAATATCTTCGAAGAGCTATAACTTTTGAGAATTTTTAGGTATCAATGTTTATACATTTTTTGCTCCGTTTTTGTTGCTCTTTCCATTTATACCATTAGTTTTAAAATTTGATGAGTTTGAATTTTCACTGACCGTAATTCCATTACGTCATCAATCACGTGACAACCAGGACCTTACATTTTTGGCCCAAGGTGATTTTGGAAACCTGTGACCATATTTAGCTCATTAAAAGTGAAAAGTCTCTGGTTACCCAATTTGCTAGATTGTTCTGAAAATATCCCTGTCTAAAATATTTCTATTCGCGAGCAACTTAAATTTTCACCCTAATGAAGTCATATATTTTGATTTCTGTCAGACACATCATGGTCAAGTGACGGTGGAACAACGTTGTATCAACGTCACTGACGTTATTACAACGTCGTTTGACCATGATGTGCCTGCTGGGATCACACACCAAAGTTTGGTGAACGGGTTACTATCAAATAAATAAAAATAGTTATCATCATTAAATAAAAAATAACCTCTCTACGATTCTTTCTGTATGTATAAGCACCGTTTAGGTCTCCCACTAAATGAAAATAATCGATCCAAATTAGTCTTGAAATGCCTCTACTGACTACTGACTATAGTTTTGCGTATTTTCTAACCGAGTGCTCGATGCAATGCGCAACAGCAGCCATGATTATGTCGTCTGAAGAAAAATATCAAAAAAACAATTATTTTCTGCTGTAAGTGTTAGTTTACATGTGCCCTAATGATACCTCACAGAATATGTCTGAACGCACCTATACTTTAGTTTATATAATCAATTTTCCCCGAAGATCGCTCAGTGCGTGAAATTTTTTTTTGGTTATTGCAGGCCCGGCGGAGTAGGGCCTGTAGTAACCAGTAGTTAGCTTTTAATGAAGCAAAATATTAATTTGAACAAAATAGTCAAGCTGTGACATTAAGAGTGAAGCTGTTAGGCTGAAAATGCTCAGCCCCTCAACATTTTTATTCAGTCCGCCGGGCCTGTATTGCCTCAAATAACAGCAACCTCAACAACATGTGTACAGTGAACTCTCTATAATTTGAACTCCAAGGGACATAAGAAAATCGTTCGAACTATGGAGTGTCCGAATTACGAGAAGTTGGCCTTTCATAGAGAATTTTTACGGTGCCAATGGATTTGTTCGAACTATGGAGGTGATCGAATTACAGGGAGTTAGAGAGAGTTCACAAATAACAGGAGAGTCGTAGAATCATCGAGTTTAAATCTAAATTGAGAAAATTACTATTTTCGGAATTAGTTCGAAATTCCTTCTTAAAAAGCTGATTTTATAAGTGTATTGCTCTCACCAAGCTGAAACATTCATGGGGCAGTGTATTACTCTCACCAAGCTGAAATATTCAGGGGGTAGTGTATTACTCTCACCAAGCTGAAACATTTAGGGGGTCACTAAATGAAGGATCGATAACTTTTCCAGCTGGCACATCATGACCAAACGTCACTTGACCATGAATTTCCCGCTGGGATACTCATGATTCAGTGAAACAATTTCCCCTGTCGGCTTTTTCTTTTTTTAATAACACACTCTTCTTAACTCATTTTATCATTCTCAAAGATTTCAATTCATTTCAATTTCAAGAAAATGGTTTCTCTCATCTCATCATGTGCCAAACCTTGTGAAATGGGAGAAAAAGCTTTCTGCAAGCTTTTCTTCAGAGAAATCTAAGACTAAATTCTAAGACTTCGAGTCAGATCGTTGTTCCGCCCATTTTGGGACATTCTTTTCTCTCTTTCATCTCCTACGACAGACCCAGATGGATCCTCCCAGGACAGATATACTAGCTTCCTTCGCAAAGTAAACTAATAAATTAATTAATAGAAGTAAATATGAACAAATAAACAAATTAATTTAGGCGTAATAACGAATAATAGAAAATAGACAAGGTCAATCAGGTTTCTAAAAAATCTGTATCCATCTGTTCGCCTTTTTTACATTTGTTATTCGATTTTCTATCTTTTTTTATTTCTACCGTGAATAACTTACGTCTTCCTTTCCTGTTGCGGACATTACTTTCAATCAATGGAAAAAATACAACAAAAGAGGCCAGATGTCTCGCTTTATTTATTGTAAATAATGATAAGTAGGGCAAAAAAAACAACTTGACAGCGCAAAAGGCTATGTGTTTTTCGAATAAAAGGTAAGCGACAGTGATAAGAAACATAACCGTATATAAATTGAAAATCTTTTTTATTTATCTGTTGCCAAATTAATTATCTTGAATTCTTGAATAAAACTTTTCTAATTTTCTTTAAAACTTGGGAACAGAAAAGCTGAGAAAGAGGAATTGGTGGAACCAAGGATAAGGACCTTATAAAGGTAAATTACTGAATAATTTGGCGAATTGTTTATTAAGCTGGTACACCCTACTTTGCCTATTGATTGCCTACGCTTCAGCAGTATATAACCCATATACGGAAAGCGGTCGTTCTTTTTTACGGTGCAAACAAAATTTCGATACGAGCGGGAAATCTGTAGGGTCTTTTATGTTTAACTGGGGGATTAGATACTTAACAGAACTGACAAACTAGGAACAAACTCAAGATAAAGAGGGAAGAGTGGTTAAAAAATTTGCAAAACAATGGGAAACTTCTCATTCCAAAGCGTCACAGGACATTGAGCTACAGACTAGCTTGGTATTTTTAGGAATTGCCAGTCAAAATTTACAGTCAGGCCTAAAGTTAGATCCGAAAAAAAGCAGTCAAAGAAACCGAGAAGACTTTAAGAATTGGGAGGAGCAAACAAAGAGGTTTATAACCGTTATTTGTAAGGATTTTCCAGCATAAGCAATTAGCTAGTAGTAGTCTTTATGAAAGATGTTGTTCAAGGAAGTTGCTATTTTGAAATTATCTGTGAACTTCTGAGCTTTGGAGAAGCTCACCTTGAAAGGAATTTTTGCGGAAATTTAATTTTGCAGAATTGTTTGCTTTTTTGTTCCTAATTTGCCAAATTAAATTCCGCAGAAACCCCTGAAATTTACCTAAAATTCGCTCTGCCAAACTCCATGAAAATCGTTGATCCGCAAAAACACTTTTTTGAGGTACCGTGTTCCTTCGCTGATAAGCTTGCCCGCGAGTAAGCCCACCCCCAAATAAGCTCGTTTTATTAAGGGAAAAAGGAATAGGAAAAAGAGATAACAATAGTTTTTTTATTGACTTTTTATTGACGTTCTGCGTTAAAATTTTGTGACCACGCCTATTGGTGACGTCACGATTTGGGTAAATTTGGTACTGAGCGTTTATCTTTAATATCTCCACAACAAAGCATTGTTAAGCCACCAAATTTGGCAGGTGCCATTAGTTCCAGAAGACCCTTGACAATGAAGTAAAATTTTGTGACCAAAAGGATCTAAAATTTAAAAATGCTCCGATTTTCTTGAAAATTTCCACAAGTATAAATTCGATGGTGCTGATTTCAAGTCTGGGGACATTTTTCGAAATTTACCCAAAACCGAGGTTTCGGACCCAAATTTGGGATAAAAATTAAAAATACTCCATTTTTCTTGAAAATGTGCACTTAGAACAATTCGAGAGTGGTGATTTCAAATCTGGAGTTCATTTTTCGAAATTTAACCAAAGATCCGTTTTAGGGCCAAAAATTAAAAATGCTCCGTTTTTTGTAAATTTGCACAATTGAGAATTGGAAGGTGCTGTTTTCACATTTGGGGTCATTTTTCGAATTTCGACCTAAAATGGTGGCCAGGACACCCAAAATGGGCCCAAAAGTTAAGACTTTAAACTTTTGTCAAAAGAACAAGGGCGCCATAAAGCAGAAAGTCTTCTGCCCCCTTGGGGCAGTTTTTTTCACTAAAAATGTTTTTTACTTCTTTACTTATTTTCTTACGAATAAATTTCTTGTGAATTT
>JAYJMG010165148.1:2503-22940 GCA_036873935.1 Stomotoca atra
TGTTTATCGTGTTCTCAATTCTAAAACATACTTAGGATAATGAAAAGTTAATTTATAAATGTCAATACCTTCATGGCATTAACTGATTCATCCAACTTTTTTTGTTTCTCTGCTTCTGTCATATTTGTGTTGTTTTGTGGGCCATCATCTACATCATTGAGTATGGACGCAAATAATACTATGGTATTGGTAAGTTTTTCAATATCTCCACTCTTGGCATAAACATTGATATCAGATTCATTATCTTGACTGGAAAGCAGTAACGAATCAAGTAAATTTCCAACGTCTAATGGTGGGAGAACCTATATAACAATCAGGTATTGAGAAAGCCCCAAATTATATCTACAAAGAAAAAATCAAAATGAAGCTTGTATTCTTCAAAAAGAGGTGTAACAGATAAGTAATTTATCTGTTTTGAAAGAGCATAACAATGATATGCATGAACACATCAACTCAGAGTATTCATCCTTTGATCAGAAAAATTACTAACAATTAATCCAATCAACTGTCTTAAGACTACAAACAGGACACAATCAACTGTTATGGTTGCAATGATATTCTATCTTTTAAAGATCAATTGTGCAGTGCCTCTTTCAATTTAATTTTATACAAATCTGAAAGAGATGTATTTTATTTCTTACTTTGTATAAACTCAATGAACAAAGTTTTTCAATATCTAACCAGAAATTCAGTACCTATAAATAAGCAACTTTTCAACAGCATGCAATATAATGCTATGCATTAACACATCAATTCCCTGGCAAAAGTGACAAACTTTGGTCATCCCTGAACAGAAGAAATCATTTACAGGTTAAAAGGAATGTTTGTATATCTAAAAGATAAAAATTATGGCTGACCTGTACGGATGTATTGACTACAACTTCTGATCCGAATTTATCAGATATTGACATGTATATTGGAAGTGAATAATTTTTGTTTTTATTTCCAATGGGAAGAAAACCAAAATATTCTGGCAACATCCCAGCGTAGAATGACTGCTGTACGCCCTTCTCAATCGTAAAGAATTTGTACTTTAGTGGCAATTCATCATCTTTCCAGTTGTCACATTTTATTTGAAACTCATCGGAATAAACTCGACCACTGTATTTGTCAACTGAGCACTGACCTAAAAAATTCAAAAGGGAAAACTCAATACGAATGAAAGTCTCTAGTACAGGTGAAAAGTCGTTTAGCTAAGAAATATCTTACTTCATTGCCATGTAAGTGTGTCACAGTGTGACCATAATGATACATAGAAAATCCTTGGGACTTTGTCCAAGGTTTTTTACTAAGAGTTTACAAGGTTTTAATAGTGGAAAATTCTTATATGTCCATTGCATTGCATCTCTTACTCTGGATCCAGTATCTCAAGGGGATTAACTGATGTCTTAGGGGTTCACACTACTCGTTGGGTAATACCAATTTTACATCGCACTCCAGTATGATGTCAATATGACATTGTTAACAAAACTTTGACATCTCATATCTCGGTAAACATTAGTCATATGATCCCACACATAATTTTTTTCAGCTTTTGGGGCTCTATCCAATGGGACC
The DNA here is from genome assembly GCA_036873935.1 of Stomotoca atra. NCBI lineage: Eukaryota > Metazoa > Cnidaria > Hydrozoa > Anthoathecata > Pandeidae > Stomotoca > Stomotoca atra. Next base: position 4,061 of record JAYJMG010165148.1, read on the forward strand.
CCATACCTTTTAAGTTTGAGGAACATTTATGTCAACCCAACCCTCTGTGTGACTTCTTTCATGTTGTGTATCTTGAAAATTGTTTGCTAATTTTGCCTCAACATATGAAGTTTCATCCCCTGGACGGCCTTCTAAGATCTTCTAAAAACGGAAGGTTTATTTGTTTCATGGGTAAGAAGGTTTAGGAAGACCTTCTGGATCGATACCTGGAAGGCTTCAGTAGGCTTGAATCTGGAAGGCCTTCTGCTTCGTTTGTTTTGTGCACGAAAGGCTTTACTCAATGAGCCAGCCTTTTTTTGTAGAGTTTTCACCAACCACATTTGTGCCATCAAGGTTACAGCATCTAATATGCGTGTCCATTGCTAAGAAACAGCCCTTGGTAACCATCCAAAACAAAGTGATTGTTCTGTTAAATATGCTCTAGCAGATTGCAGAATGTGAACTTTCCATTTTCAGAAGGAAAAGTTGTTTGAATTCGTTCTTGAATTAGAAGGCCTTCTATATTATTGGAAGGATGAAACAAATAGGCCCAAATTATGTTGATCAGCTTTTCGTACCCTAACTTATGGAGAGCAATATGATAACATTTATGTAGCTTCGATATTTTTACGTTTTATTCCCTATTCACTGGTGAGTAATTTACTCTTTTTTGACACACATGATTGCTAGTAAGAGCATATGCTAAATGAGATTGTCAATTCAATAAAGTTTCACAACTTTTCAACAAGTATGAAGAGGTGAAAAGGAAAAATTTATGGAAGCCTTCAAAGCAATCCCATAAACTAAAATCTAATTAAGCATACCAAAAACAATATAAGTTGTAAAAGCTTACCATCTTTTGGGGGAACATTGATAAAAAATACAGCAGCTGCCTCCCCATAAACTTCGCCTCGATAACTTCGAAATACTAATTTGTACCATTGGGAAGCATTATAACCATTGACAATGGTTGAATAGTAAGTACTACTAGGTTTTGTTGACCGAATTGTTTTGACAACTTCACTGTCCACTTCGATGCAGTTATCAGCATTTCTATCGGAGCATGTGAATAATAACCACAAGAATGTAAGTTTCCCAGCGCATGCCACCTTGTCATCACAAGTACCTTCAAAGCTGTGAGCTTTACTGCGACTGATATGTGTGCCGCAATTGGCCAGACAGCTAAAATTAATATATTATAATAAAAACAATGGACAAATATTTTGATAAAAAAGTCTAATAATAATATTTAATAAATAAGAATCTAGTAAGTGAAGGCATCAAATTCTATTAGACTCAATAGGAAGGTTAGTCGGCAATCTTACATAACTTGAAGTAATATTCACTGACTTGGTAAGGCTTATGCTACAGTATGATCTTAAGCCTTACATCAAGTTTCGATAAAAACATTGAAAAATTCTCCCTGGGGCAAAGCTTAAGAATTAAATTTTTGATATCTTGTCGTAAGCAAAGCCAATTTCATGTTGAATATAATGAGCCACTGTTCCGTGGATGTTCTGCGATAATGTGCTTTCTTTGACTGATTTTAAATCAGTCTTGCTTTAAACACGGTGCCACCACACATACCTCTGAGAAAGTTTCCCAATGTTTCTCACATATATCCCATAACATTGGACTCACAGTAATTGCTATGATAAATTATCAGCCATAGCTGAGTGAGATACCCACTTGCTGGGGTCGGTTGGTTCATAGCTGACGATTGCAACAATAACAACCATTACGGGAATTGTCAAATCGCCAAGTGTGACCACTTCATAAAACTTCACACAACTAGTGTTCAGTGCACAGGTTTGAAGTTTTCCCTCATGAAAAGATGGAACTATGGACAGTAGTCTATTGTTTTGACTGTGATAAAACCAAAGAAAGAGAAGATGTTTGGCAAGCAAGAATCGTTAGAGTATTAAAGACTTTTATGATAATTCAGTTCTTGCAGTCCTTGTATGCTTTGTCATACAGGCATAGTATACTGTCACACAGACAACAGTAGTCCATTGAAAAGCAATTTTTTTTATCAATGTTTGTGTTTTTTCTTTTCTCTTGAAGATGTGAAAAGAAGTTTTTTTGCTTTTTGAAATGAAAACAAAGCTCATATTTTCATCAATCTCTTCATATGATAAAGCTTGCTGAAAATAATTTTTTTTTTTATGATTTTGTAATTCAAATAAAATAAGCATAACTTCGGCAATAGTGGGCAATAAACATCAAAACTTTTTGGTACTTCGTTGTTGTAATTGTCAGGGTTTTACAATGATTTGCAACCTGGCTCATTTCATTATTGTCTGTGAATTTGGATGTTCTGCAGTAAACAAGCTCATAATATTATTGAAAGATCTTTTAACAGGGTTCTTTCATTTAAAATGAAGATTTTCTTGTTGTCCATTGAAGATTTGCTGAATAATGCTAATTGCGAAACTATTCATAGCAGAAATTTGTGATTGACATATACTAATACAATATTAACTGTTTTTTTGATCTGTACCGAGAAATATAGCCCGAGGTCTGTGCGATGACGGAGGGCAATATTTCCGGTACAGATCGAAAAATACAGTTAATATTGTATTTATTGCCCGATATGTTGGGAATTTAAGAAAAACATGAATAGATAATAGATATTAACTTATTTTACAAAACTTGAAGCTAGCAATGTAAAGTAAAGTAAGATTGCAATGCAATGAGTTCCTTCTTGAGAAAAGAAAAACAAGCACGAATTTTCAAAACAAAGCACTGTAATGTCTTCTTCTTTGTAAACAAAGTGGCACTACTTGCGTTTTGAACTACCATTTTTCTTGACGACGGGCTATACCGTGAAATATAGGCCAGTCGGAAAGGACTTCTTAGCCAATGAAAATGCCGCATTAGCTATATGAACTTTTTAATAATGGCTACCGGGCAATAAATAATTAGATTAGACATAATTAATCCAGAAATTATGCAAAATGTATTTTGCTCAAATGCACTTATTACAATTTGAAAGTGGGAACAACACTTGATATTCTAAAATGTACTACTGCTTATTGTGCAAATACCTTAGATTTCATAGCTACTATGACCTTGAGAATTTATATAAGGCTTCCCACAGTCTACAATTGCTCAAAGACAACCTCAAATTTGTTAAAGTATACTGCCGTTGCAAATTTAGCTCGTCAACACGATTTTTCCTTTGCAATCTACTGTGTTTTTTTATTTTATATATAAATACATATAATATGATGTTTTTATGTAGTCGCAATGAATTAGTTTTTCCAACTAAATGTATATATATATACAAATTGAACTTTAAAGAAATAATAAATAAATAAAGTAAAGTAAATAACCATCTTGTTTTAATCAGTGCAAACTATATTGTCCTAAGTAAAGTTCTTGAAATTTATCATATTGCTTAAAACACAGAAAATTGCAAAAAGCCTGTTTTAAGGCTTAAGATCGTCGTAGCATAAGCCTTATGGCGCTCATTGAAAAACTTAAGAAATTTTGTAATGAGATACCACTGCAGAAGAAATATGGTGCCAAATCACTTACCTAATGGATACTGACGGTGGATTTCCTGATAACATTGTTAACCTTTGTTTGATAATTGCCGATCTAGGGGCCTCAACAGGAGTACCTTTCCAAAGAAACAGCGTTACTTCCAATCTAAAGGCAAAACATAGCTAAGGTATTAATCACTTGTCTTAAGATAAACATTTTAATCACATGTATTTGATGTGTCTTTAAAATTGAGAAAAATAAGGGTCAAAACTATTCATACCCTTTAGGAGTGTTTGGTATTTGCATCAAAATTTGGCAGTGCAAGCACACTTGGTTGAGATGTTGCGAAAAGTAGTGCTTGGTGCAGCAAAAATTATCGATGAAGTAATAATCAAATTGCATTTTTGGCATTTACAGAACATGTTTTCTCCATGTTTTTCTCTAAACGCCGCGACGTTTATTAAATTTTTGAATTTTTGGATGCAGCGTTTATTAGAGGGCGGCGTTTATTAGAGGGCGGCGTTTATAAGAGGGCGGCTTTTATTTCAAAGGGGAAATATACTGTATGAAGAACTGGAAAAACGAAAACAAAATTTATTTATAAATAAATTTTATTTAATTTTTTTATTAAACCTAAACGTGTCTTTTTTACATTATCCTCAATTTTTCATTCAATGCCACAACTTGCAGGGTTTTTCTAATAAACGCTGCATCTAAAAGTACTCATAAGGATGCGGTATTTATTGGAGGGCGGCGTTTATGAGAGGGCGGCGTTTATTAGAGGAAATACGGTATTCTACAAAATTCAGTACTGCTGAATATGCATCTGGGATTTGTATAAGTTACATAATTATGAATTTGAAAATAAATTATTATGTAAATAATGCAATCACAAATTGCACTAACAGTATCAGAAAAGAAAGAAAAGTTTCGACATGTGGTGCAGAAGAGTGTTAACCAAAATAAGAAGTTCTTTCTACTCTGTTTACACTGAATACATCATATCTCGACTTGGAACACGTTGAACACAATTTTTCTGTTTCAAACACACCTAACTCTTGAAATCGCTTTTACTTAAAGACTTTTGTTATTATCTTTTTCTTTCTCCAGGTATTCACTCACATCCAATAAATTTCAAGACTTATCCTTATGTTCAATGTGAAAAAGAACAATCAGCAGCGATCTTGTAATATATGCAAAACAGGTCTATTGTTTTGTCAAAACAAATTTTCAACATTTTTTTTAGCATTCAAAAAGCATGTAAATAAAGATACCAAGATATGAGATATTCATACTTTTCCTCAATAACAAATCTGCCAGGTGCAATGGTTAATTTCATGGCTGTATTGTCTGCTACCAACCTTCCAGGACCAGTTCCAAAACAACCTCCACTGTCAGTATCCTAAATGATTGATAAATTAAAACACGCTACATTATACTTTCACTTGACCACAGAATCGCCCTCTGACGGCAAGTAAAGAGATAACATAACAAAAATAAACATATTAGTCGTCAATATACTTACTTGTATGTTCGATAGTACAAAGGGTATGTCCTGTATATTTTCACGCGACACATTATATTCTGGATCCTCCTTTGAGCGACATAAGTAATAAAATATTACACCTTCAGCATTCCCAGTATCTGGATCCATGGATAAAGAGGCATCGATATTATACTGCAATTACAAGAAAAACCTTACTAAGACAAATAAGTGGTAAACTTTGTTCACTCTTCCTTGTGTTAAGAACTAAAACAGCAACATTTACTAAAATGGCGCCCCAGAACATCCCACCTGCTTTAATCAGAAAAAGTATTGTGAGAGAGACTTTCAAAATTTTCATAATATTTAGGCCTTTTCGCAAAAGGTTATCAAGCAAAATCTTTAATAAATTTCCATTGGCCAAAGTATATTCTCAAGAAATTTTTAGATTTACTGATTTGCAAAAGTTTTCCAGTAGTTTTTCGATGAAAAATGGAAAACGAAAAATGACAGAACAAGAAAGATGGAAATTTTTTTGCTGAGTCCATTGAAAAGAATGTTTCATACATTTTCATGGTACCGACACTGTAAACATTAAACTATCAAAGAGCCCACATGTTTAATACTGCAAAACCATGGATAATTGCTGCATACTTTTACTTGATGTCATGAGAATGTTTAGCCTGTATCACTTTTATCAATTTCATCATTTATTTCTTATCTTCAAGGTTCTTACTTCATATTCTGCAGCTCTGCGCACTTCAATACCACCAGCCAATGATGCAAATAACGGACTGTAAGTTATCAATAAGTAACCACATTTCTCTGACTGAAAATTTTCACTGACTGACATTGAGAGCACAACGCAAATTCGGTACATTCCATAAGGAAGACTACGTGGTTCAACTTTGAAGTTCACGACATTCATTATAATTATTCGGCTCGAAACAAACTCTTCTTGCAAACCTTCTCCATGATAAATATTCCATAATGTTGTCGTAACAGCAGATTCATTACAATTAACTTTACTGAAAGATTCGACAATGAATCCTTCAGATTGGAAATAAGTGACTGGTAGCTGATCACTTATGCCAAGACCTAAAAGAAATAGAAACAAATAACCTAAAATCATTCAAAATACTTCAAAATACTTCAAACAGCAATCCCAAAAAATGAATTTTTGTTCGGAAATGCACTGCCATGATAAAAAGCTGCATAAAAGAAAATGTATGTATGTTCTTGTATTGTAATGCCTTGCTCAACTGTAGATAAATCATGTGAACATTTTGGGCTAATGAAGAACAATTTTTCATGCAACAATTTTTCATGCCAAGTAAGTTTGAAGACTAGCTGATTAATGGTGTTGTATTGATTTATACAAAAAATAATTTTCACTTCTTATTAAAAGTGGAATAAAATTATTGGCAGATAAAAGCGCATGTATAGGCACTATACAAAGGTTGAAGCGGACAAACATCATCCTATCAAGAAAATGAAAATAAATAAATAATAAAAATGGAATAAAAGTGAAAATGAGCATTCATGGTAAACAAACCTTCCAAAGTTACTTCCGGTGTTTCACATTGGACACTCAAAACATTTATTGGAATTGTAATGTTTTGGTCATGAACAATGTTGACAGCTACAAACGTTGCATTATAAACTCCTTCCTTTTGATACGTGTGGTGAATAGTGACATTTCTTGAAATTTGCGATGAAATAGGAATTGCATGCCATATAATATTTAATGTGGAAGGTGCTTTTGATAAACAACGGCTTTGTGCTCCAACATCAGTTTCATCATAAAAGCCATATTGCTTGATAAAAGTTGGGTCATCAACATTCAAGAACAAGCATGGATTGAAACCAAGACTCCAAATATTTATTTTAAATGCAGAAGTGGTGTTCAATTGCTGTGCTTTGTTTACATGAAATGTTACGTTGATTCCTTCATACAACACAAATTTGCTAGAGACAGACACTGGAAACATTGTTACACCAGATGCATTAACTGTCACTACATGAGTGCTATTACTTCCACTAAAAGTCTTCATGCATGAATTTTCACATTTAAAAATATCTGTGTGTGTACCAGTTGCATCTTCCCAATTGTATGATATTACCTCTTGAGGTATGTTTGGAAAGGTAATAGAAAGCGAAACTTTATAAAGCGAGTCAATCAAAAAATTTTCACTTTTTGCATATTGTAGCTTTGAACTTTTAACAGTTAGATTGGGCAAAATGAGCGTCTTACAAAAACGACTAACTGATTCCGAGTTAAGAAAAATCAAACAAAGCTCCTGTCGTCCAATAAGCTTAGAATATATATGCTGCGGGAAGCTGCATTTCCTTGTATCTTCACAAACTAAATCTGTTACAATAGTATGTTCAATTTTTCCAAATTCATTAAAATCATTAATAATTGAATAAGAGTAATCTATGTTTTCCAGCTGTACAAATGATATGCTGATGTTGGGTGATTGGGGAATAACCATCATTACATCAGCTTGAATTTTTGATAATGCTGTAAGTCTTACTGCCAATGTTTTTTCAAAAGATTCACCGCCACCACTGCACTGCAGTTTGAAAGTATTGACATCGTTTGGTATCTCCACTTCTAAGTAAACCGATATAAATCCACCACTGCAGTCAAATGCATTGTTGTTGCAGTCAATCTTACGGATCAATGATGTATCTTCGCATGTCAAATTGCAAACAGATACGTTTTTCACATTTGCAATAAGTCTAAGGAAGCACCATTTGGCTGACAAATCACAAACCATTGACTGGGTATTGGGGATATTGGTTGCATTAGCCTAGAAAGACATAATAGCTTAAGGTAGTAAAGCAACTTAAAAAAATTCCTCATCAATTGGAATTTTAAATACTCAAAGTGACATGAAATTACTATTTATGTTTGAGAATTCTGGTCCTCAATAAACTCATCCTCCAATAACCACAAAGAAAACACAAAGAAGAAAAGAATTAAAATCTAGTTTCAGCATTTTTACCTACTACAGATACTAAGATTCGTAACAAGATAATTAATAAAATTTGATAACTCGATTCTAACTTAAAATAATAAAAAAATGTTAAAATAATTCGCCATAATCTGTTATATGTCAATAAAATAAAAACAAACAGGTTAATATAAGTACCGTATTTCCTGTAATAAGCGCCCAGCCTTTATTAAGCGCCCCTCTCTAATAAGCGCCCACCTAAATCCGAAAATAATCATCAAGGAAGAAAGAAAAAGAAAAAAACACTACATATTTTGATATATAGGGAAAATAATCTGGCAGACGAGGTTGATGAAGATGGGGAAGATGTGAAAAAATCAAGTTGTTTGAATTTGTGTTGTCTTTCTTTCTTTGGATTTCGGATAAGCGCCCACTCTAGTTACCAAAATTTCAAAATAAGCGCCCCTCTTTATTAAGCGCCCCCCTCTAATAAGCCCCCATTCAATTTCTAAAAAAAAATATAAGCGCCCAGGGCACTTATCACAGGAAATATGGTAATACATAATTATTTTAACTTGTTTTTATTTTATTTTATTGATATTATTTTTATTGAAGTTGTACTCAGCAAATTATGAAAATCAGAAAATCCCAGTTTTACCTCATACCTAATCACTCATGCACAGAACACAAATGAACTAAATGTTATCACCTACGAAAACATTATAAATAACAAACATAGAATGATTCACAGAGTTCATGAAGGATTCACTACATATCACTGGTGAGAGCAAATGTTAGAAGTAAAATCATCACAACTATCGTGCAAAACGTCTCTTCGACACTCACACAACACTTACTGGCACACCTAAGGTCCTTGGTTGCTGTGTTGAATGTACTGGAGGTGCATCAGTTAATGCTGGAGCAAGAGTTGGCACAACTATGGACAAAAAATAATACAACTTCAAAAAATCATTCTGGAAGTGTAATAATACCTTAAGTTGATTAATTTTTTTCATTTTTCATAAAACTTAGTCCACATAAAATATTCTAAATATTGGACGTACACTAAAAATCTTTGTGAAAAATCGAACTTTGAGAATTTCAGTCTTATGAGAAATTTGTTCCACTCAATTTTATTTGAAGACATCGTTATCTTTTAATTTTTATAATAATTAAAAATTTTCAAAAAGTATTGCTTTCAAACAAAGTAATGAAAAATTGTTTTCTTTACTCTCAAAAAGTTTGCTTATTTCAGATTTAGAGAGTAAAGAACATTAATCAAAGTGTTTTTTCTTTAAAATATTTCTTGCTCTTCAACGGTTATGCAGTCTTCATGAAGTGCTTTGATGCATAAAGAACATTTCACTAAATATAGAACATTTTAACTTTTAGGTTGTAGGTAATGTTATTACAGCTGCCCATTCCTAAATCACCACAACAAATTACTGCTCAATTGTATTATTTCGGCTTACTTATTTATATTAATGAGAAGTGAAATGTTCAATCATTTATTTGTTCATTCATTCATTTATCTATTAAATCATTTATGTAGAAACTCTCTATCAGATTTAAAACCATTTTTTCTTTTCGGTACAGAAATTAGAAAATTTATTAAATTGCTATCATGCTACTCAGATTTCTGCAATGAGCCCCTCTAAGGTAAGTTTCAATGATCATTGGTGGGTCTCTTAGAAGTTGCGCCAGATTTGTATAACAGGGTTTATAGGTTCAGAAGTATTGCCTAAAACCTTCTGTTCCAAAGATTGGGTTTCAGCTTGTTATTTTGTTTCACAGTATCATGTCTATGCTCCCCACAGAATTGTCACCATAACACTGTGACATCACTTGTGCATACACAATGAAAATAGAATTTTGCTGTTAATATGGTAGAATATGGTAGCAACAATGCTCCAAGGCAGAAAAGTATTCCACTTTTTTAGTGTGTATGAAGTGAAGATTGTTCTCAGGGCAAAAAAATTGTAGTAGCAAGAGTAGTAACAACAACAAATACAGCAACAACAAAAGGAAGTGTACCACAATTAAAATCTGGATAGCTTCATACATTTGGAAAACCGCAGCCAAAACAGCCTAATATTTTTAATCTTTAGCACATAAGGAAGATACTAGAAAATTAAGTTATCAGACTTTAACATCTATAGTTTTCAATGCAAGTTTTCACAACAGATATAGAGTATTATAGAGCAAGTACATATAGAGCAAGTATGTAACAGAATATTAAAATATGTTACTCACCAACTGCAAATTCGTAATATTTCATCCCTCTTCGATCATAATTACAAACAGTCAGTGGTTGGTCTACTTCCACTGAAAATGAAAGCAATAATTAACAGTAACAAACCGCATCATTAAAAAGGAAAGAAACTGCTTCTCTTGTACTACAAATCGATCAACAGTATTATTGTATAAATAGACTTGACTTCTAAAATAGGTTAATATATGTCTCTAATCAAGAAAAACGCATGATGTAGATAGACCATGGATATTACTGTATCATTTTCCGCACCAAATCACAGAGAGAATATTATTAGTAATTATTAGTAATTTTCGTTATTGAAACTTTTTTGACTTCTAAATGTCATTGAGATTCAATGAGTCACAAGATACCAAAAAAGGCATTTATTCAAATAAATCCTTGAGGCAATCTATATCAATAGATCATGTTGGCAATAATACCTGAGATGGAATAAAAAGAAGGGAAATTCACACCAAACATTATATCCTAAAGCTGAAGAAAACAGCTCAAAAATGCATCAATTTGCAGAAAATTTGTGTTCGCAAACATTCACTCCGAGTGCAATAACAAAATGCAATATGTAAAAATAAGTTAGTGAAGCACATAAAAAATTATTTACTTTTATTATTCTGTGAAAAGAGTTTTCAGAACAGTTTTAGGTGTTAGTTTTTTGGTGAATGCATTATTGCAAATTGGCTACCTTACTAGGATTCATTTCTCTGTGGATAAAATTTTCGATTTTTTTGGGCTTTTCAAGAAATATAATCCCCATGAGATTCTATTTTCTTTTATAATTTTTCAAAACTTAAAAAAGCTTTTGATCGAAAGCAAAGATGTTTATTTCTTTTTTCAAGAAAAAAACATTTTTCAAAATCCTTAGAGGCCTGGCCATTCTGCTCAAATTTGTCTCACAAATATCTTGCCTCATTAAGGTTTGCACAGTAAAAATAAGTAAATAAGTAGGTTGAAGAAACTAAACTAATTCTGAAAGTGAATTAGTGTTGGTTTTCATTTATTTTAATTTGATTGAGAGATTACTTTAAAATATACTTACATCTCTGTCCAGGTAACAACACAACCATCACAGCTAAATCTGAAATGATTTTAATGGTTGCCCAATAGAGTATTTTAGAGCTGCCTACTCGCAACCTTATGGCATGGTTTACACCAGTAATTACTTGAAATACAAACTAAAACAAAAATAGAAATTTGTCTCAACATTGGAACATTTTTATTTGGACAAAAAAGTCAAACAATAAGATTCAGCATGACTAACAGTAGGACAACTGATGAGTAGTCTACAAATACAAGATAAAGCTATGCAGTCTCATTAATAATTCTCATTTTAATATCATCTTTAAAGGTAAATTTAATTTAAATATTTGATGACAAGTGGATTCAAAATCCAGTGTCCAACATCCTGCACAGGTAAGTTACATCATGGGGACATTGAACAAAATTAAATCCACACTATGGCACAAGTCATCAAATCTGGGGGTTGCAATTTTTAAGAATCTGGCTAATATTTGCAACGTAAAAGTGTAAGTGAAGGTGAACTAAAATTATTGAATTGTCACACAATTCCATGCAATGTCCTTGTGAATTCCATCGCCCTTCCCCCAGGAGAAAAACAAATGTAAATAGAAAGAATAAAAATTTAACCCAAATTAATAATTAATAACAATTTAATGAAATGTAGAAGAAAATAAATCAATATAAAAATCGTAATACAAATATTTTGGTGGTTTAATTTCATAATTTTCAGTCATAAAATGATAAAAAAATTTAATAATTGAAAATGATGAATTAAAGTAACCTGAGATATAGTCAAGGTGTTTTCAATTTGTGGACAAATTCAGTCCAATTTGCAGATGGACAATATTATGTTTCAGGAAGGGTATATAAACCAAGGTATGTTTTGAAAGAATACCTCATCTTTTTGTTGGCCAAACTGGATGAGTTGTGCATGATATTTTCCTCAAATTTAGTGTCAAAAGTTGCGAAATTTTACCTACTTCCTACCAAAATGTGCTTGAAGCAACTTTTAAGGAAGTTTGTTAATTTGCATAATTAAGGTTTTTCCATGCACAAAATGCCAGTTTTTAATATTGAACATATTTTCCACATCTTCCCCTTATAATGTTAACTCACCAAAACGTAATTTTACGAATTAAAGAAGTTTGTGAGTCCTTACTAATAGAACAGCGGTTCTATTATAATATTTATGATGTGGCATGTGGTATGTGTTTTGTCAACATTGTTTTCATTGTTTTCATAGGACTACATTTAATCTTGAGCACTCTTTGTGTAAAAAAACATATTTTAAAACAACATTAGGACTACATTTATATTTCATTTTGTTGTATTTAATTTTTTGTTGCTATTATTACATGGCGACATCGAATCTAATCCAGGTCCAATTATTCAAAATTTCCAGAAACAATTTCTCTATGTCACTGATATCTAAAAAATCTCGTAGCTCATTATTTTGCAGGTTTAACTGCTTGAAGCCCGAAAACGCTTGCATAACTTTGATAAGAATGTTTTATCTGTAACTTATTTAGATTGATCCTTTTCACCCCATCACCCTAACTTTTGTCAATTACCATTGGAATTTACACATTGAACCACCTGTTTTTGACCTTAGTAAGTATTGTAAATATGACAGATTAAGTGAGGCTTCAACCCACAACCTCTCCCTTGCTGGGCGGTCGCTCTACCAACTGCGCTACTGATTGGACGCAATGGGCACAATGAATAAAAGGTGCAATCCTGATCCATCGAAACAAGCTCAAGGTAAATCATCCATATTCATCAGTTTATCTCGGATTGGGCACAAATTATTTAGCGTTTGGCAACGTTTTGAGAAATCGCTGTAATGTTTCAGCTGTGAGGAAGTCCACTTGTCAATACATCTTGCTTTATATTTACATGATTCAAAAACCTCACAAGGCTACACCATTTAGAACATGACCTGCCCGGTTCAGCTTTAACAACTATTTATAAATCGTTTATCAGACCTCATCTAGATTACAGAGACCTCGTATGCTCACTCAACAATGTTAAGGAGGGGTTCAAAAGTGTGTAAATGCTTGCATTGCTATGTGACATTTATGTTTGTTACTACTGGCTGTGTAATATGCTCCATACGTTCAGGATACTAAAAAGTTCCCTGCTTATTTATTTCAAGCAGCATAAGGGGGCTAAATGATCATTTTTGTGTAATCTGGGGGGTAGTGTTTTTACCTATATTGAACGACTGTACCCCCTGATATTGTTCTGAAACTATTAGTGTGGAGTGATTTCAAATGGGGGAAAAACTTCTAACAATCTGAATCTGTAGTGATGCAACACACTTACAAACATACACTTTTTAATTTTAAATCCCATTAACTTCATTTTTTGTTGTTTAAACGCACACATTTCACATTTTCTTGCTAAATCACTACTAAAAAGAAATTAATAAATTGAGAATTGTATCTTTTAATTACCTTATTTCTTAGATGTTGGATGGGGGGACAGAAAAACAAATAAAACCTTTGTCTAGAATTTTCAAAAAAAACAAAAAAATGTTGATCCTGATAAAGCAGATCTGGCAAGAATTAATAGCTAAGATAGAACCTGGTTTGAAGTGCAGATAGGCCCCTGTATACGATTCATGTTCTATTTTCCTTTGAGATGCCATAATATGAAGGTGTCGCTTTTTTTTTTATTACTAATTTTAGCTTATATTGTAGATATGCATATACTATTGTTTTTAATTTGAATAAATAATTTCTTAATATTTTTTTAGGCAAAAAAGCGATTTAAACATAATGCAACCCTTGTTATTACAGGAACTAAAAGGGATCGAACATTTGAAATTGCATAGCAGTTCCATTTTAAGGAACAGAAGATGGTCTAGGAAACGCTGTTTCCTTTGTAAACTTATATTGCCTAAATTCCCTGGATATCTATATCGATTTCTACCACAGCCCAGTAATTCTTGTTGAAGAAATCCTTGTTCTTATTTTTCTTCTCACTCAATTGTTGAATGGAATGAATAGGATAAAAAAAGTTATTCGTAGGCAATTTTTGAAAGTTATTGAACCTTGAATCATGTAACTCCTGACTAAATTACGTTTAGGCTTCAGTCCTGTTGTGCTTTTTTCAAAAAAACAATTTCCTCACTTTACAGGCACAATTGTATCTTTAATATCTTCCTTGTTGGAAGGTAACATATGGGGAAGAACACATTTATCACCTTATGGAGAAGAACTGATTACTCTTTCAAGCAATAACATTTCAAGAATTACTAAAGAAAAGCAAAAATTACTATTACAACTTACTGTGTATAGAGAATCATTGTTTGCCTTTACTGGTTCTTCAACAAGTGGCACAACAGCCTTAGAGACATCCATTGCCCAGATAGATTTTTGTTCATGCACTATATCAAATTCGTTGGTGACAAGATTGTGCTCTTTCATTGCAAAAGATATTTCACCAGTGATATGATACTGCAATGAAAAATCGGTTGTGTTGTGTATTTGATCTGGCATACCAAGTTGAGTAGTTTCAACAATCATATCCCTGCAAGAAAAAATAAAGATTCACCACTGTGTAGAAATCAAGCCTTTATAGAAAGCACCCAATATTTAAGACTCATATAAAATAAGGATTACCATAGCACCAGTACCACAAAGTATTCCCAAAAGAAGCTGAGATAACTTCCATAGCATACATAAAAATAACTCAGGCCACTTGCATGGGAGAATTAGTAATTTATCTAAGTTCTACCAGCACAGATTCAATAAAATATTGTTGTCACTCTCACATGAACACCAGTTCAAATGAAGAAAAAGTGAGATTCAAGAGGTAGAGTGAGGATAAGACAAGTATGAGACACAGTATAATTTCGCCAAAGTAACGTTTGTTATGGCCTAAAAGTAGCTACAAAAAATAACAGCAAACGTGTAAACAAAACATAAAAATAAACGTCACGTGGTGTCCTTAAGAATAGTATAAGTAACAATCTGAGAATCTCTGTCATGTATTAAGGTCAATTTGCATTTTTCCTAATTTGCTTCCTAAATACTCTTCTTAATCTTGTCTAAAGAATTAATAGAATCACTACTTACTGAACTTTTAACATTGGATTGATAATTTTCTGGTAGCCATCTTCATGATTGAGGGTTACAGTTTCCTGCCATGAATTCGTAGTGCTCTTATCATTTCTACGCAAAAGCACAGGATCTAAAAGTAAAACCAACCTTATAATTTCTTAATTGGGCAAGTTTTTTAGTACTGTATGCATGAAATAATGATCATATCTACTTGTTCAAAATATGACCATCAAAAGAAATAGCAACTCACTGACTTTACATAGATTGAACAAAAATTCAACTCAGAGATTCAGTATAAGATGACAAAGTTGTTAGTAGTAGTTAGTGTTAGTTGTTTTTTGTTGTTTTTTGTTTTGTTTTTTGCTTTAGTCCTAATAAGAATCCCATGAAAAGTAGATTCACATAATCATCTATAAATTATTGTAGGTTCAAAGTATATTTATTGAACTTGAAAAGGCGAATGATGTTTTGAAAAAAGATTTCGCGAAAATTAGTACACGCAAAATTAGTTCGCTTAAGGTATAATGATGATATAAATCACTTCCTTTATTAACTAATAATGTAAAACACCACATATTTTATGAAACAAAAACTCAGTGTATAGTTTACCTGACGATTGTGTAGAAACATGAAACTCAGAGTGTTAAATACTGTTTTATTACTTGCTCTCACGTAATTATAATAACAAATTTAAATAAAATGAATATTAAACAACTCACCAGATGCAAACATGATCTCAGAAAGAGTGGCAGGATATTGCTTTTCCACCATAACAAATCGTACATTTTTGTATATAGTATCATGGTGTACATAGAATGGTTGCATGCTATAAGTACCACTTTTAGTCATTTTAAATGGTTCATCAGATAGAGATGAGTCATAGAATGAAAGCTTCCAAGGTCGATTATTAGTTTCATTCTCAAAAGTGAGAACGTCTGAAAAAGAGAATACAAAGCTAGTTTAAATCATCTCTAAACTTTTGTAGAGGGAATTGTGCATAAGACAAAAGGAACCGATACCAATTATATTGTAGCCTGAATACATTCAATAATCAATAGGGATGGTGTCGGACATGGACTAACCTTGAGCATAATTTGCCTTTCAGATATCATAAATAGTGCAAGTCTTTTATATTTTCGATTTAAAAATATATTTTATTTTATTTTTTCTGATTCTAAATCAGCAATCTATTTTCCCTAAAACAAACAATAAAAAAGGGGCAAGCTGAAGTATTTAGCTTGTATTATTCCGGAATTAAGATTGTTTCCCGTTACTTTCTTATAAATATAATAGGGTTTTTGTTTCTTTTTGTTAGAGACCTGGCAATACCGCCGCGGTCTTACGTGAATGTGAACTTGTTGTAAGTGTTCACCTATTTATACTTTTTTTTATAGGTGTATTAGTGTTTATGTTTTTTTGAATAGAAGATAAATAAATAAATAAATATCTCTTTCATCTCTTTTGACTAGCTCATTTAAAATATAATATCCATCAATACAATCAGCTACTTAGGGAATATTCCATTCGCTTACCTTAAGTTAACTGATCTAACTCAAACCAACTCAACCAACTTCTGCCCAATGGAATGAAAAATGGTTGACTCAGTTATTGGGCATATACTTGGTCTTTGATTATTTCCTTGGTAAATGTGGCCACCGAGAATGTCATGTTGCTTCGCCACGGCAAAAGTTACGTAAATAACTGAGCTAACCTGCTCAAGAGATGGTTAAGTGAGTTATACAACTGAGCCAATTGAATCAACCAAAATGGTGAATGGAATGCAGATTTGAGTTGAGTTGGTTGAACTGGTTAGGTGAGTTGGTGCGAATTGAATATACCCTTAATTTCTTGTGGCAAGAGATTTCACTTTTAATTTTGTTAAGGCTACCTAAAGCTAAGTGTCCACTGACAGCGACAAAAATAATCGCCAAAATAAACAATTATTTTTTTCGCCAATGTCATCAAGTCTGTCGCAAACACCTGTTTTTTGTTAATACACAAGTGTGTCCACACAAAAATAAATTCTTTCAACTTTTCGCATTTACTTTCGAAATGGATGGAGAAGAGGATCTCATATAAATGCTTGTCGGTAAAGGTAAAAAGAAATTACCAAGAGCAACCTATTTACGAAGGTTTTCCGCCACCTCCAGGTTAATTTCCTGATACTTAAATACACAATTGCTTATCTTGTTTTTTAATCTATTCTTCAGTCGTCATGGCAATAACTTCAATTCAGCTCTCAGCATTACACCGAAAATGTTGTCTTCGTTTCTTGGATATTGAGTGTCAGATTTCTATTCTAATAGCCTCTTAATGATTTCTCTCAAGGTGTCTGAGTGTTCTCTGCTTCTGTTGGAACAGGAGTGAAAAGTGCATTTACTTTTCGAAATGACGTAACAACATGATGATGAGTTTTTTCCGCATTTAATTTATCGAATTAGCCAATTCTGCATCTAATTTTTGTCTTTTTGCGATTCTAGAGTCCTACAACATGTCCTCCTCTTAGGAAGAGCTTTCACTTCTTCTTTATCCTGTCTTCTTTTGTTCTCTTTTTGTTTGGGTGGGTTTGTCCTTGTATCATTGCACAATCAAATGAATGGTTTCAACCAATCATGGGGGCAAAAAAAGTGCAGCCAGGTAGTTTCAATAGGAAACTAAAGAGTTCTATCTCCTGTTTTTTTTTCTACCTCCATGAACCAATGCAACGCATACTTCTCTAACTCTTTTTGACGGTTTCAATTACTTCTCTTCCAGTACCAGTGCATTATCTATAGCTTTCTAAATATTCCTGACCTTTATCTTGCTTTTGTAGTCTCTACTACTTTTATCATACTAACGTTTTCAGCAAGTCATTCTTCTTTCACCATCGACATACTTGATTTAGACCCATGCTGCTGTATATTTCAAACAATACAATGTTCTTCACATTGTGTTTTTTAGCTTATATTTTTTGAGTGTGCGAAAAAATAATAGATTTCTTTGAATTTACTTCTATCGACGCCATACGATCATCGGCATTTCATTGAAGTCAAGATTTCTTGCGATAAATATAAGCGATAGAAAAAAAATAAATGAAAACGTTTTCAATTCCTATCGCCAAAAATTAAGCGATTAGGTTTTTGCGACAGCTATTTTTAGCGATTGTTTTAGGAAAAACATGTTCACCAAAACGAATAAATTTTTCTTGCGATAATAAGCAATAAGCGATAATAAGCGAAAATCGTTTTCAGTGGACACTTAGCTTTAGTGAGCTGATTATGAACCAATTGAGATGAGCAAACAGCAAACTTCACAATGAACATTATTGACAAGATAAGCCTTGAGAAATGATAATAGGTAAAAATTTCTGCCACTTTTTTGTAAGTCTTTCCACTTCTCACCATTAGATTAGATTTAAGGAAAAAATATTTGTTTGTACTTTAATCAGGGCATAACTCGTTGGCGCAAATCATGTTGGGGAAAACTTTTTGTCAGGGAAATTATTCAGCATTAAAGCCACAATTTTATCACTTACCCGAACAAAAATTCTCTCCGATAATAATCATGAAAGAAAAAGAACAAAATCATAAAAAAGATTTAATGAAGAAGGAAGAAAGTAAAGGATGACTTTAGA
>JAYJMG010165149.1:0-20340 GCA_036873935.1 Stomotoca atra
TTTAGATGTCGACCATATCTGAGGTTAATAGCGTCTCGGAACTCGCCTTTGTTAAGAGCGAAGCCAAACTCCGCAATAGGCAATACACTGAGCCATAGAAATACACTCCTCCGCAGTGACTTTTTAACGATTTGCCCGCTGGGCGTAGCCACGTTCTACTCAGATTTCCCCCCTGTTTTTGGTGGGTTTTGTTATTTAAAGTTTGCTGAATTCTTTAATCATTACACAATGTGATTCTTTGGTGTTTGATTTTGAAACTGTATTCTTTGGTTTTATGGTTCTTTTATTTATAAAAGATAATGGATAACTTGTCGGACCTTTATTGCGGATATTTGACTAGCTTCGAAAAGTGTTTGCAGATGTTTTGTTTTTTAGGCTACGAATTTCGCTCCGGATCGATTCATTGACCGTGATCAACTGGGAAGACCGCAACTGCCTGCAAACAGTGGTAATTTATTAGTTCGTGTGCCTTTTAAGCTCATACTTGATGTAGATCGATTTTATATGTTTCAATGGGCCACGCGAGCTCCTGGTATAAGTTATTATATACCTTTATAACTAACAATTTTTGTTTACCTATCCAAGATCTGAAATGATATCATGTTAATCCTACCAAAAGCCTTTGAAACGACTTTCAAGTTTTAAAGGAATAACTTTTATAGTGAAACGATATCTTATTTTCTGCACGTTGAAATATTTTACTTCTACGTTGCATATCCCCTAACTAGGTCTCGCATGTCCCGTTGAAGATAATATAGTGTGTTTGTTAAGAGTATTGAATAAGTATGACCATGCATCGGGTTATATGTCTATTAAGTAAAGGTGAGGATTAGGCCTAGCTTGCCCCTCAGCAGCCATATCTCTTTCGTGAACATGGTAATTACGTGTTGGTTCGATTGGTTCAAAGTTTGTTTACGTATTCTGAGTAAAAATTCGCGTGAAACTCACGACTAATGGCTATCCTTTCTTTCTAGAACACAGCTCAAACGTCCGTGGTGTTGTCAAAGTAGTATTTTTTCGAAATATCGGACAACTGGGTCACCTATATCATCGGTTTCTTCGTGACACACCATCGTAGGAATTCTTCGTCTTTATGATACACACCCCCGTAGAGATAATCTTTTAACCTACAGTTACAGAGACGAAAGTAGCCTCGAAAAATCAACCATTGCCTAATGTTGAAGAAAGGACTTTCGTCGCCAGACTGGTACCTTATAAGTATTGGACGTTTGTTGTTTGGCTGATTGAAAAATACTGTAAGTCCTGAAGTCCTGAAAAGTCCTGAAAAGGCTATGAGCTTTGAACACAGAGAACATTTTCCTGCCGTGGGAAGACAATTTGCAAATTGTGAATCAGACATATGCTCCTTTTTTGTTGGAAAATATTTCTCATGAGCTGCTGTTAATGGAAGACAAGGTGTTGCTTAACCCTGAAGAATTAAAAATGTTTTTCTTACAAGGAATGTAAATTATTTGCCACTTTGATCGAGGCTGGTCAGATGGTCGGAACCTGTTTATCCTTGCTTACATCTTTCCTCATTTAATTCTTAACAGTCACAGTCGTAAACAGTAAACACGAAATATCAGGCATAAGAACCACAATTTTAGATGGATATAATACTTTATTTTTCTTCTTGACATTTTGAAATCGACTGTGTTTTTATTCTATTGCGATGAAAATGAAAGATATGTTAGGAAATATTTTCGCTTTCTTGACTTAGGCAATCCAGTCGTATTTGTTTGTGTTACCATTCACCTTAGACCCCCTGAATATTTCATTCTGACCAGTGAAATACACCAATAACTTATCTTTTTCAGGGGAGTACTTTGACTTAACTTTTTGTATAGCATACATCAAGGTGACACTTTATTTTTTCAGCATTTTAAGGGGAACAATGGAACTTAAAAATCATTTCATCTATTGTTCGACATGAAACAGAATTGATGATTTTTTTTCTCAAGTTCATTTGCGGATCTCTCGAAATGACTTTGCATTGAGCGTATTATCGTTTAGTTTCTGCTTGAAGTATTGGTTAAATAAAAGTTATTGAAAATTATTCGCAACCATTAGACGAAGGTCTTTGAACCGGTAATTTGAGGTAAACGATATAGGAAGTGATGCAGTATTTTGTGATGAGGAACAATATAAATTAGATATGAAATCTCTATCTCCTATCTTTTTGTTTTTGCCGTGTTGGTAGTATTTATGACAATTATACAGACAGTCGCGAAAATTCGCGCGAATCATGTGTCGCTGACTCTCGTTGCTCGTGATGATCACATCGTGTACTAAATTTCTTTTGAGCTGGCGAGAAGAATAAAAACAAGTTTTTCACATTGTGGAATTCATATTTCAGTAATTTACTTCTTTCATCCCATTCACATCGTATTATTCCGTGGGGCCCACAAATTAGATAATCGACTTGGCCCTGATTTTCTTGTTATTTTTCTTTGCGAGTGGAAACAGGTGTAAAAGTGGCAATATTTTTTTTTATCTATCTATAGTTTTTCGCTCTTACGTCATAGGTAAACAGCTGAATTTTGGGGATAATCGAATCTCAATTTCACACCACCTGAATTTTTTAAATCAAAACATTATGATTCGTTTTCCATGAAATATTAGCTTTCTTTGTTTTCTTTTTTAATTACGTTGCCTTAGTAACAAAAATAGCACTCCTGTAACAATAGTCCATTTCATGCTGCGATCGCATGAATACTGAGAACTGAAAAAAGCACAGCAACGGAGAGTTGCGTTATCAAAACATCGTTGCTAGTTTCCCATTTAATCCAACACAACTTTCTTTTCAACTCAAGTTTACGTTAAGTATTTTTAAATGTTTTAAAGTACAAATGGTAATTGGTCATTAATTACGGAAACTCATTGTTTTGATTGACGCTTATGCTAACGAACGTCTTACCGATCTTAATGAGCCGAAAATTACTCTAAGCCAATGCATCGTATAAGTATAGATATAGATCATCCTCTTTGAAAATCACAAGCTGAGTACTTCCTTATTATTAGTAAGGATAGATGAATCGTTTTTTCTAAAACACAAGTGCTACTGATTAACTGGCTCAAGGTTGAAAACGAGTACGGATGGGTTGCGGGTCAAGTGGAATGAAGGTAGAACCAAGCACTTCAAATGGTAAGAATTCACTAATTTTGTCTTGGTTACAAGTATTTCTAGCTAAGTTAACAAATTTCCTCTGAAGCAATTCGCAGAGAATAGAATTGTCGGAACAACGTCCTTTGTTTTTGAATTCTTCTGCTATCGTGGTTGATATTCAATATAAAAACACCATGATGAATGTCACACAAACGATCTCAACCAAAACCATAATACAACAATGTTAAAAAATCTTATGGCGAAGTTTCCGGGCTGTACTTTGCCACGCCTGAAATTAATCGCACAAAATTATACGGATAAAAAAATAATGCCAAAAGCTTACGAAGAAAGTTCTGAAAAAGTCAGCTCTTTTTTCACTGAAGACTGTATGTATCTCGGTAAAGGGATTATCACTGAGATATTGGCACTGCTGGCCGCTAGTTCTCTGCAACTTCGTTCCCAGGGTCTTTTTGATTACATTTGTAGGATATGCATGGTTGTGGGAACGAGGTTGAGTTTCCTTGTGAACAGTTTCATGGTTCTATGGAAAAGAATGAAAGCTGACCCGAGAAAAGGGAAGGATGTATTGCCAGGGAAAAAAAATACCCCTCCTCATTTGAAGGGCAAGGGTCGAATTTCAGTAGGATGCCTCTCCTAGCAACTGTTCAGGTACATTGTGAGTGCCTACTTTAATCTCTCGCCAAGTACCTCGACTAAAGGCACCTGAGATGCACCCTTGTTGTGAGACAGTATGTTTAGTTCCTCAAATAGCTCTATGAAATGAAAAATCTTATTTGTAAATCTGAGCATCTTTCGTTTTTTTGCTGTTTAAGCTAGAGACCTGAAGTCCGTAATTTTAAAAACCTCTAAATTTAAATAATGTCTTGAAATAAAGTCAAGAAACTTTGTAATAATTTAGTATGCGTCAGTTCTACTAGCAAGAACCTTTGAATGGGAAACAGCTTCAGGAAATGTTTCTATTAATTCATAAAAATCAAAACATGACAAGTTCATGTTTATTTATCTCATTTGTTTAACCATGGATACCAATGAATTTTATTTGTTTTTATGAACTCCTTTTTCAAAATTGTTTGTCGATAACGTGAATAAATAGGTCTCTATCTCAGTGCTAAAAAAAGTTGTGGTATAAGCCAAAGTAAATTCATTTTCTGTTATGCGTGTCCGTAGTTTTTTTGACGTACTTGTCGTTATATACTCTAAAGAGCAGGTTTGTACTTTTTACTTTTTTCTCACCAATTACTACAAACTTTAGCTACCTTCCATAATATCAAGAGCAGTCACAATTAACACTAATGATAAAGCAGTCAGTAGATACAATACTATGGGTAAAGTAATAGGAGTAATAGTTTTGGGTGCGAATTGAATTTATTTGTCAGCATTGCTAGCCGAACATGATGACATTCAACCAATTCAAGCAAGACATAAAGAAAGATATCAGTTGGCATTGCTATCAGTTTTTTTCGTGTTTTATGCAAATGGAATTCATCATGGTTGTTTCCGCCCTCTATTTAACGCCGCACATTTTAACCCCTTTCATGCTAGGCTTTTTCGGGCTGTTCATTGCTAGGGGGCGGGGCAATCCCCCCCTCCCCTCTCCATAACTTTGGAACTACTATCCATGATACAATGAAACTTGGTACAATTATACTACATCATCAAATAAACAATGCAAAAAGGTTTTGCTTTCGTCAGCAGTTTTAAAATTCTGAGAGTCAATGTTATTTAACATATATTACGGGTGTTACAAAGTTTGCAGAGAAACAAACGGAAGAAAATTCATGTAAATCTGCACGAAATTGTTGAATTAAAAAAAATCGGGATAATCGGGGAAATATTGACTATCACGTCACGAAACTTACCACACACGTTTAATTCATAGCAAAGTAATAGTTTGCCAAATTTCAAATTGTTTGCAATTCTGTATCAAAAGTGATTAAAGTTTATGTGTTTTCCAATTTTAGTATACTCTCTATGGAAAATTTTAGGTAGAGTCGAATAATGATCCATAACTTTTGATTGGATGCCCCATTTGGGCTGATTTTTTTTCCTACAGATGTCTAATAGAATGTTTTGAATTGTCAAAAAATCCTAGCAATCTATTGCGCACCGAAAAAACACCAGAGTGGGGCCATATCCCCCCCTCCCCCCTAGCATGAATAGGGTTAATGCGGCGTTTATTAGAAAAACCCTGCAAGCTGTAGTCAGGATACCTAACTCTTCCCGCTAGCTTCTTCGATATTTACGTTTCTTGATTTTTCGTTGAAGATATGTTGAGAAAAAAGGTGAGCTTAGTATCTAGGCTATGCAACTGCAACGTATGGAAAAAATTAAGGATAATTTAAAAAAAAAACACGCTTAATAAAACAGTTTTACTTTTTACGTTTCGTCAGTTCAGGCTTTTTTATAATTTACAGAAAACAATACTTAATGTTTTCACTCTGTAATCTCCCCTTTGAAATAAACGCCGCACCCAAAAAATCAAAAAATTTAATAAACGCGTATAAAAAAGGAAATACGGTAACAGAAAATTGATTTACCTTGGTCAACTTTTGTTTTATTCACTTGGCTCGTGTGACCAATGATGGTGTTTCCTTCCACAATCCGTTTGTGGGTTTTCGGCCGACATGACATAAGTTTTTTCACGTTTGAGATAAGTGCCAGCAAAAACATAGTCATACGAAAAAAGAGATGTTGTTGTAACTCTTTGTGCGCATTCGCAGAATTTAAACATCTCTTTTTCTTATGACGATGGCATAAACAGTACCTTACTTTTAGCAATACAGTGAAATATTCTAAGACGGACATACCATTATTAAAGTGGAAAAAATCTGAACATCATCATTTTGTCAATGTTATTTTTTAATCATCGAAATACCTATAAGCATCAACATGTCGCGAATTTTTCGGCAAAAAGTTTGTTCGACTCAAAATAGAAATTGGGTAGGTCCTAATACCATAACGAGATAAATACCTTTTTTTGACCGCGGCCATGGTTTGTTCAAATTCAATGAATTTTTGCATGAAGGTAGTATTGTCCTATTTTGCTGATGTCAGCAATTTAATGCAGGAATTTGAATTTTAGATGTTCACCTTTGAAGAGCAGTAACTTTTGATAGAGAAAAGCTTTTTTTATTTGGTTTTCGGATTCTGAAGGTACAATGGAAGGGCTTCTACTAATGCTGCATTAGTTTTTCACAAAAATATGATCTTCAGGCACTATAGCACGCCAAAATGTCAACAAATGTTTTTGACATTTTGGCGCTATTCAGTTTTATGACGTTAATTAACTTAATGATGGTTAGTACTTGATGGAAGTTTCAAGTCAATATTATTTCTCTATCAAAAGTTATGAACAATTGAAATTTACAGTGATTTCTACCAAATTATTAGAAATCTGACTATACCCTCTCCCGGGAAAAATGGAAAATCTCGACCTACTGGAAATACGTTTATGGCATGATTGCGAAGAATTGTGAAAAATAGGGTAGATTTAAAAGTCATAAAGTTTCAAGTTTGTAGGCGTTGTCGTTTCTAAGCTATTAAGGGTTTTCCGAGCCGCGGGTAAAAAAAAATAAAATAGCTAATAGGGTTAAAGACACTTTTTTTGGTGGACGAACGGTGTCCGCTTTATAGAGCTTCGACTGTATAATAGGAAGAAAACTCCTAGAGCCCACAGTTTACAACCTCGTTCCCAGCGCTTTTTGCCTTCTTGATTATTATTTCGTTAAATGGTATTAGGACACACCCAATGACTATTTTTATTTTGAGTCGAACACAAGCGGAAAGAAGCCCTGGGATCGAGGTTGCACAGTTTAGCTAAAGTTACTTAAGTTGACTGTGTTAGCAAAATATGAATTCAAACCTTGGAAACTTTCTATTCCTCGTGTGATGTCAAAGCAACAAACTCTGTACAAGGTTGATCATTTGTACTGAACTGACTGTTTTCTTTATTAGAAAATTCTCCGCGAAGAAGTGGAGACGGGAAAACAAATTCACAAAATGGTGACACTAAATTGCGAGGGGATCGACTGTCCATGATGGACGCCCGTCAAAGACGGGAAAATGATAACAAAGAACACCGAAGGAAACTAAGTACGTTACAGACAAATCAAGTCAAACTTAGTCGAAATTCGTCTCGAGCGTCGTCGAAAAGAGGTAAGAATAACTTTTTTTGATATTTTTATCGCTTCTGTAATGAAAGTAAAGATCATCATTGCGTGGCTTGATCGATGATGCATGAGTTGCACGAAAAAGAGACAAGCAGGCCTGGGAGCTAGATTGGTATGTGAAGTTCATATTATTACGTTTATAGAACCCAATTTAGTTGATTGCACTGCTGAGGATAGAGCTGACCGACGTGGTTACTGCAGTTAGTTCACAGGACTCTTTTTTTGTTTGAGCTGTTCCCTAATTAGTTATTATGCTATTCGAATGCATCAAAATCGTAAAACATGCGTCTGTGTAATAAAAAGTTGCTGATCACTGCATTCCGCAGAAATTTCGAAGCAATGCTTTTCTTTTATTACTTAAATTTTAATGTACCTCAATCGGTTCTTTTTACGCCAATTTTTACTCCACCATTTCTCAACTTTTAACGCCAGCCAGCCCTTTAAATGATTGTCACAAGAATGAACGACTGTGAGGTATTTATTGTGAACTATTCATGGTAGTTAATCGAACCTGCGAGAGTGTCACGTTTTTCAAATGGTGTCACTGTAATTATTATTCGATTTATTGCATGATGCGCTTAACGCTTATTCAGGAGGTGCACTTAATCAAGGGAAAACGCTTAAAAAAATCAAAGAATGAAAGGTACCGTAATTATTCGATTTACCGCACCCTCTTCGAATAAGCGCACCCACCTGAAAAAGCGCACCCTTTCGAACCCCCAAAAATTAATAAGCGCTCCCCCTAAATTAAGCGCACCCTCCTGGCTATAAAAGTAAAGTGTTACAGAAAGTGATGTCGAAGATGCCTCTCCTGGAAGATTTAATCATACGATGATGGTATTCTTGACTTTTAGTGCTTTGCATTGTAGTTTACTTTACTGGACTATAAAAATATGTTGATTAAAAACTATTTGGTTCAACTCTTTAATAAGCTACAATACAAAGCACTAAAAGTCAATAACATCATCATGGTCAATGATTAAATCTTCCGGATAGGCATCTTCGATTTGCATTCTTCGCTGTTATGTTATTAGCCTTAATCCACGGAAAGCAAAGCCTGTAGCCCCGACTCAGTTTTTTTATGTTTCGTGATAACTAGCATAAAGTAATGGCAGAACGCAGCATTTGTTACGTTCGTGAAACAGGTTGTGAAGTCCCGAAGGGCTGCAGCCTCGATTCCAGGGTTGATAATTAGCAAAATATTGCGACAAAATTGGATGCGTTTTCCTTTTTGAATAAACAAATAAATTAAATTCAACAAAATATGGAAAAGCTTGGTTACCCCACCCTCCCTCCCCCCGAATAAAGAAATGCAGAAAAAAACAACAACGAAAAACAGGTAAGCGAAAGATGATGAAGCTTAATTTGTTTTCTTCCTTCTTTCAGGGAGTATGACACCAGACTACAAAGACGACGAAGCAAAGATTTTAAGCACCCATCATGAAAACTATGATTCGAAGCCAAAACAAAATGGAGGTCTCCATCACAAAATGACTGATAATGTAGTTCTTGTTCACTCAGGTGAATCAGATAATGTTGGCGACATCGACGACGAACCGATGAAAATCTCAAAATATACTCAGAGCAATTCACCCAACGACAGCTTAGAAGGAAGACTGACAGCAGACAACTCTCCCAGACGAGCTAATTATATCATCCACGATACAACTAACACTGATACAGCGAAACATAAAACCGAAAGGGAGAGAGGCAAAGAGTCACGTACAGAATCACCTTCAAATGCACGCCTTATTTTTGTCGAATCAGCAAATCCGAGACAATCTGTTGACAGCACAAAACTGAAGAATAATGCTAACGATTTGGTGAACAATATACTCAGCAATGCGGTTTTTCAAATTAAAAAGGATGAAAGTGCCGACATTGTTCCTTTATCATCACATTCATCTTCGACCAAAACTTCATCTTTCAATGGTTCCAGTGCAACAAGGACGGACGTTGAACAGCCTCAGGCTAAAGGTGTAGAATCGCAGGCTAAAAATATAGTAGATGACGCCATAAGGAACGCTTTGTTAAAAGTGAACAAAGATCATTCATGACATATTTATGATGCGTAGAAATGTTGATCTATGGATAGCATGATATAGTACCTATGTGTCTGTATATGCAAAAAGCGTATGTGGAAAGATCTATGTATAGCATGATATATTCCATCAATGCTAATTGCGTACCTATGTACACAGATTATTTGTGCAGTATATATCCGGACAGTGTGAGGCTCAGGAACTTGGAGTAGCTATAGCAATAAATACAATCTTGACAGCAGGGAAGGTTCTTAAATTTGCATTTTGAATCATTATTTTCAAGAGGATGAAATGATATTTTTATTTTAAAATATAACTTTGAATTCCACAATCAAAAACAAAAACAAAACAAAAAATTCAAACCTCCAACTTCAACATCGTAACTCGAAATCCACAACTCATAGCTTCTGAGCCTGCCTGGCCATCATGCAATCAAAAAAGAAAGTGCTCATACGTACATCTGACGTTCAGTGTTTTTGGTGAGCAGATATCTCAATATTTTTCAAATCAATCATATATGGATGTAAATATGTTTATAAACATCATATCGAAATTTTCATTTTTTAAAATTCACTGATTCTTTGTGTCGTTACGCCAGCCTCGACCCCAGCGCTTCTTTCGCTTTTCAAGGAGTAGAAGCTCTGGGTTCGAAGTTGTCGTTCCACTTAACCCATCATTAATGGTGACGTTACCCCCTGATAAAGCTAAAAAGAATGTGAAGTAACAGAACAATCAGGGGGTGTAAAATTTAGAAAAGGGTAGGTGCTATGTTTTTTGTTTTTTCTTCTCAAATCAAGTCACAATATCCAATTAAGTAAATGACCGGGCGCTTAATCGAGGATTTACAGTATTTACATTTTCATTTGCAAGAAATATGATGTAACTAGTTGTGCCATGCAATTTGTACAGTCTACGGATTAGAAAAACGGTTTTCGACATCTGATATTTAAAACATACTTTTTGTGATCACGAGCCATTATAAATGGTGACCTCACTGTGTTTAGCATAATAATAGACATAAGTTTTGATTTATTTGACTTCTTCGGGAGAAATTACAAATTGATTAATTCTTATTCTGGACTGTAAAATACACACATGTCACATGCTACGTCACATTACCATTAAGAAGAAACATTGCCTTGTGTGTCTGGCTTGAACTAACACCTTCTCGAAAATCTCTCGATCTTGAACAAATTTAACGGTCCCTTCCGAGTTCGAGGCAAAGAGACCGTTAACAGTACCGTAAAAGTCCCAAAGGTTAGGAAGTAAATTTTCGCATTGCGCATACTTTCAGGAATTCTTTAGTGGCCATAAATTTTTTTGATGACGAAGTTGCGACAACGTTGTTGCGACGTCGTTCGACCATGATGTGCTTGCATGGTATGAGAGATTCCTCAGGCTATTGTGCCATGGTAAATTGACATCGACATTTCAGCACTTGCTAAAAGAAGATAGATTGCTCTGTTTTTATCCCATAAATATTCGATACCTTGCTACAGAAATAATGAAGATTTGAAACGGACTAAATGAGCAACTTACATCAAAATGAACTTTGAACGAAAACGGCATTAGAAACCCGTCACCCGTTTTTCTCTATTTTTTATTTACCTTATATATTTTTTATATACCAATTTTCAAGCAAATCGCATCATTCTACCGTAAGTTAGGGCTTTTCATTTGAACCTTCTACAATACAACAACATACCATGCAAACGCCCCAAAAATGTTAAAGTTATTTTAGGATATTAAGATATTACTCTATTTTTAAAAAACGTGTAACCTTTTGAATAAAGAATTGTGACCAGCTTCGGTTTCCCGATTATCGCAATTTTTAAATTTCAGGATTTTTGTTCAGCCTTATGATGTCAATTTTAAGCATGTTTCTCTAGAAATTTAGAGAAGGAAATTTGAAAACCCCGTATGATTATGTTCTACAAAAAATGTGGAAATTTAATTCATTTTAGCTGATTTCAGCCAGGAATGAATTTTTAGTGAGTTTCAGAGTTCAGAGATTATACGATGACCTAGCCAAGAAACTACTGATGTCAGCAAAAATATTTTGTCATTAACCCTGCTTGATATATAATAGTTAGCAAATAGATTCAATTTTGGTCAATTTTAGTACTCATCTATTCGACACATTTCGGTTGAGTTTCATGCCCATTTCTGTTTAAGATTATTGGCTATTTCTCAAAAAAATTTATTTGATAACGACTGGTATTACCATAGTCACAAGAACTATGAACTATGTGACTATGGTGTTAAAGCGGATTTCATGGTATGAGTATGAGTTCGGGTTTAATCTGCCGAATAAAATTTTTCGCAAATTAGGTGAGTTTTTCTTAAATAACTTAGAGTTATTACTGTTGTTGAGAACCATTTTAGAAGTGTGAAGTATTAGTTGAGAAGTTGTTCTATTGACTGGAGGACAGGTTCGATTCACTTCGGTGGAAGTAATTTCGTATCTGCCCACCCCTACTCCGCTGGGCCTGAGCGGGATTTAACCCCCACTTTTTTACTAACTGATGTTTTTTTATGAAACAAAATATTAATTTGCACAAAAATAATCAAACGATATGACATAGGGTGAACGTCATACTATATAAGTTAAAAATCAAAAAAGAAAAACTACTGACTCAAATAAGGGCATACGTTGATGTGTTTATATATACATGAAAACACTTTTATAGACTATAGGTGAGTTGATTTAGATCGTTGTATTACAGCATTCACTGAAACTAGTTTCCTGACTCCGAATGTTCTCAATCCCTGAAATTTTCTTGGGGAAGCTTACAGCGCTCCCCAAAACCCCCTAGCTTTCTATTATTTCACTCAGCCCCTCTACATTTTTATTCACTCCGCCGAGGGACAGTGTCTGTGTTTACGTTTCAGGGGAGATTTACTCAAAAAAGATAGATCATCCCAGTGGGCAAAATCGTTCAAAAGTCACTGCGGAGGAGGGTATTTCTATTGAAACGAGACGCAATATGCGTATCGTTTCAATAGAAATACACTCCTTCGCAGAGACTTTTGAACGATTTTGCCCACTGGGATCACTCCTATCACTGCTGGTTGACAATGTGGTGTGAAAAAAGAAAGGAAATACACCAATGAAAGTATAGAAATTTGAAATAATTTTTGAAGAATAATTTCTAGCAATTAATATATGTGCGTAGAGTTTGACTGAAAGAAAGAAAATTGTTTATAAATATATATTTTTCTTTTTTAATTTGATTTAGTTCTATGTAGTGACATTTTACTAGAGGTATTGTCTAAACCGCTGATACTTGTAGCCCTGAGATGACTACCTTGCAGCCCCGACATCGATGTACTTCTAGGCATCATTGAACACAAAGCAAGATTTGTTAGTTCACAAGACAAAACACCAATAGAGTTTCGTCTTTTTTTTGGTCTCAATTTTTCCAATGGATTGTTCGACTTGACTTTTTCTAAGTTCTTTAACTGAAACATTTGTGATTCCTTCAATTGTTTTGATAAATATTTACATTCTACTTCGTTAACACATACAAATCGATGGACTTTAGTTGAACATAATGCAACGATATACTCATGTATCGACAAAGTCTCTTTCTCGCATGTTGTGTCCGTCACGGAGCTCCATTTCATTGTATTGCTCTCCCCCCAGGTTGTATAATCAGATGACAAAGTAATGGATAAACCGAAAGGGCCAATGCCTAATTTACAGTTTGGTAATCTATAATTATCTTCTTGAATGTACTCAACATGATAAAAATACATACCATAAAATGGCAGCGTTAGTGCATAGTTTAGAGCAGTTAGCATCAGATGCTCCTTAAATTCGTTTTCCTCCAAATGATCCACCCGAATGTTTGGAATGTCAATAATTTGGCTTGCATCCAGTATAACTTCTTCTTCAATTTCAGATATACCCGTAATGTCTTTAAGAAGACCCACTAATTTCTCCTTAGTATGTAAGTGCTGTTCACACTGCGGTAAGAAGTAATGCAGCTTTTTTATTTTGTTTCTTAATATATCGACAGCTTCGAATCCAAATTGCACCCATAGTGATCTGGCAGCAATGTTATTAAACACATCGTTGAAGCCTGGGATATTCAACCAGTTTTGGTGCTTCAGAGTGTCCAGCCTAACTTGCTCGTAGTAATAATTTAAAGTTTTCCCCTGCAGCGAATCTACGTCACGATAGAAATGTCGCACGCGTAAGTACAGGCGACACGACTTTATGGTGCTGCCACAACCGAGATGCTTGTCGGTAATATCCAATTTATTTGCTTGCTCTGCTGTGACGATTGTTGCGTTTAACAGAAACTTTTGCAATAATTTTTTCGGGGAAATAAACCGGTACTCATTATGTTCGTAAACGGCAATTCCGAAAATTTCGGTTCTATCAATCTCAAGAGATTTACACGAATTATTGATGACGTCTCGTACCGTGTCGCGCACAGGATGTATCTTCAGTAGTGTTGAGTTGTCAGGGCACACCAGGTTGATAATGAATACGTTATTGCCTCTCCACAACGAGGCTAGTGATGATCTACGACCATTGCTCTGTTTTGTGCTCATTTCAAATCCGATTTGATTTATCTTCTTTTAATCTAAAAAGTTGAAAAAATATTTTTAACTAATTCGTTTTACGGAATATTTAAACTCAAACCAATAACTCCTGGAATTTTTTATTTCCACTCGTTTACTATCATGAAAAACTTCATTTGATTAAGACATATCTTAAAATAACTTTTATTTGATACCCTCGTCTGTTTGATCAGCTGTTTGAGGTTTTTAAGCAAGCTATTTTGTTTTTTTCACTGATTCGACTTACCAATTGTGGTAGATCTGGGCGCAAATGATTTTATTAACAGTCAACGTTGAGGGTCCTGGGATACAGAGTTATCTCAACACAGACTTGTCCCATAATGAAAATAGATATCAAGCTACATATAGGGTAAGCCACTTATTGTGTCTAGAGGTACCAAGAGGTGGGCACCGCTTGTGTTGTGTATAGAAAGGTACCTAAAGGTGGGCATGTTCACCGAATAGACCATAGAGACATAGTTACAAAGCCATTTTTGCAAGAACTTACAAAAGACGATACCACACTAATTTATTCACCTCACACGCTTATAAACAAAGCTTTAACACCTCGCTTTTTACGCCACAACGCAAAAACTAATTGAAAACCTTTTCTATCTCTTAGCTTAATGTGAAAACTGTTTTTAATTAGAGTATGATTTAAATCAGGAGTTTTACGTAAAGGGGCGTTTACACGGTACGATTTTTAGTATACGTTTTTTAGTATACTACAAATCGTATATCAGTGTAAAACACCTGTTTCTGTTTACACGGCACTACAAAT
The DNA here is from genome assembly GCA_036873935.1 of Stomotoca atra. Lineage (NCBI taxonomy): Eukaryota > Metazoa > Cnidaria > Hydrozoa > Anthoathecata > Pandeidae > Stomotoca > Stomotoca atra. The sequence continues at coordinate 14,692 of JAYJMG010165149.1, forward strand.
AGCATACGATTTTCCTCCCTTTTGATGTAACATGGAAGAAGAAGGGGACGTTACAGTGGTTTTAGTTATAGCAGCTGCAATAAAAATTAAAAAAAGATTGGAAAAAACGAAAGAAGAGAGATGCGTGGACAAAACTGTGGTTACGTAGACGGACGTTAGGGGATTGTATAATAATTTAGGACTTATTACGTTCCAAAGAGCAATTTCTTTTCGAATTCTGAGATAAAACCTTCAGTTTCGATTATTTTACTTTCTTTGTTCATGCTTACGTTTATGTTGTCGTTAAAAGATTTTGAAACCACATGAAATTGTTGTTTTTCCTACAGTTTTCCATTTGCGGAATGAAAAATCGTATGCGATTTGTAGTAGAGTTTGAACATGTTCAATCTATTTTTTGTAGTATGCGACTTGTAGTAGCAGGTATATTTTGTACGATTTTAAGTATTTATACGATACGATTTGTAGTATACTACAAATCGTATACTACAAATCGTACCGTGTGAACGCCCCTTAAGGTGTCCGGGTTTTCTTCAACACGCAATGATTCTCGACAGTTCTTCAGCGCTTAAAAACCATTATTACACCAAAGGAAATCCGAAATTCATAATTTGAATTCGCCACCGATGAAAACAAAACGAAGACTTATCTTTATAGAAAAAAAAAAAAATTTGATACGAAGAACTTGCAAGAGAATAAAACAACTGACTTTTTTCAAAAATTTACCTGAAATATTCAGCTAAAATTATTTTACTGGGTGTCAAAACCAAGCTCAAAAGAATTTCAGACTTCCTTTAACAAAAAAGAAATCTGCTTGATGTTGCCGATGTTTCTATAACGTCCTAAATCGGAACTTTTCGTCAAGAGACCCTGGGAACGAGGCTGTTTCGTCTCCAAATACAACTTACTAATAAAAAGCAGACTAATAAAAACCAAAACACATATAAATAAAATAAAATAAAAAAAGTAACAAGATTTTAGCGTGAGTTACCAAATCATGGTTGTTTTACATTCTTCGTTTTGTTTACGTCCACTCTGTTTGGCAAACAATATTAGTTCAATTTCCTTGAAAAAGCAGAAGAGAAACCAACCAGAGTTCTCTGATCTTGGATCTGTTGGAAAATAAACGAATATTTGTTTTTTTTTCAAGCAATGTGAGAACGTAGGCAACAACAGATATTGATTAGCAAAATTTCGTTGTTTTTCACAGCTTCACCAAGGAGACCTCGATTTTCTAATTATGCCAATAATATATTCATGTTATTCATCATTTTTCGTCAATTCATGAATTGCGTCTGATATTGTGAGAAAATTTTCTTCTTCATAGTGAATGCTACTTTTTCAAAGAAAAATTTATCATTGGAATATAAACTTACTACACATGTACGAATTGTCTAAAAATGGCGGGCACAAGCACACAGAAAAAAAGTTAAAATAAAAAATTAAATAGTTAATACAATTGGAAAAAAATGAATGACTTTTTCTAAGTTTAGTATTATGAGCAAAATTGGCTACTCAGGGAGATGCAAATTTTCGCTAGGTTTGAATTAGTTTACGGTTTTAAGGCATAATTCCATGCTTGAAAAAGTGCGAAAAAAGTTCGAGCGAAAAATCACCTGGTCAATATTAAAACACTTTGATTGGTTTCGCAATTGTTTTTTTTCGCAAATGAGTTAAACTTTTTTTGACTCACTGGCGAAAAAAGATTTGTGAAACCAATCAAAATGCAGTTTCTTTTATTACGTGGTTTTTCGTTCGAATTTTTTTCGCACTTTTTCAAGCATGGAATTAGGCCTTTACACTCCCTGGTTCAATAAAGAGTTGACTGGCATGCAATATATGCCGCAGTGACTTTTTTAATTTCTGCCACTTTTGACCCGTTCAAAATTTTCAATTACGTGGAATTGATTTACTTGAAATAAGAATTGAAATGACTACCTCCAACCTATTTCCTAATTGTTTAGGAGAAAATGCCCAAAAATAACTAGGTCCTGTCGAAAAGTTAGAATTGTCGATTTTTATCGATTCAATTAAACTTTTTCTTCTTCTTTTCAGTGGAGTGCACTCAAGTATGAGTGTAACATTCATCCATACTCGTTCCTGCATTTCTTGTCTCTATGGTTATAGGACATAGGATAAAAACATCGAGAAAGACGGATCGCGCTGGGGACGAGTAGGATATTCATCGACACATAGGGGAGAGTTTCAAAATGTTTTCTTAAATTATTCATATGATTTACTTTTTTGCATGCATATTCTTTTTTTTGTATGTCCTTCGCTTTTATTTCTAAATCTTCTTTTTATAATCATTTGACAGTTTTGATGTTTTGCAAGTCACTTGAAATCTTTGCATATTGCAGTTCTTTGATAGCTACATACGAGGTACCAGTGAATGACAAAGTCAACAACTCCTCAGAAAGTGGCCCTGGGAGCGAGGTTGAAATATAGCATGGTAGTCAACTTTATCGCGTTTTGAAATTGAAATGCGTATTTTGATAAAACATTTAAATTACATATACAAGACCTCCATTTCGTTTTTTTTAACCCCGAAAGCGTGAGTTGTGCATTGTGTGCAAGCGTGAGTTGTGCAATCTTAGCGTGGTTGCATCTGGTGCTCAAACTTAACGATTTTAATGGAAGTGACGTACCGTAATTATCCGATTTACCGCACCCCCTTTGATTAAGCGCACCTCCCGAATAAGCGCACCCTTTGGAACCCAACAATTTTTATAAGCGCACTCCCTCAATTAAGCGCACCCCCTAGGCAGATTTATTTTTCAAAAAGCGCACCCTTGCCATAAAAGTAAAATTCCACAGAAAGTGATGTCGAAGATGCCTATCCGGAAGATTTAATCATAGACCATGATGATGTATACGATGATATTCCTGACATTTAATGCTTTGTACTGTAGTATACTGTAAAAATGTGTTAATTAAAGACTATCTGTTTCTACTCTAATACCTATTACCACTCATTCCTTCGATTTTTTTATAAGCGCACTCCCTCAATTAAGCGCACCCCCTGAATAAGCGCACCCCTTAGAACCCCGAAAATATTTTAAGCGCACCGTGCGCTAAATCGGATAATTACAGTTGCTACTTTTGTTAGATGAGTGATTTTTTTAGTAAGCAATTTTTTGATGCTGTTAAAACATACTCGTTGTTATTGTCCATTTTGGCCTCTGTACTTTAACAATATTTGAAAAATTTAAGAAACTTTTAGAACTAAAAAACCTTCAATTTTGATGCCATAATTAAGAAACCTTTGCTACTACAATCATGGTCATAATATTTGAGAATCCGGGGGATTTTAGCCTTGTTTCAGATAGGACGGTCTCTCATGAAAGGCCTGCAAGTCAGAAGTGGTAGGATATTTTCGTTTCATACGGATTCAGATTCAGTCAAATGAACGGAAGCAACCGAAAAAACGCGGAATATTTTGATTTCAAGGGTGCTCAATCTCGTGTTCAGGCTCAATAATGGTCGATTTTTCGATATCCTGGGTCCAAATCTTGACCGTGGTTCAAGGTACAAGAAAGTCTGGTACCAAAGTCCTAAGTTCTAAGTCCTCAAAGCCCTCAAAGTCCTCAAAATCCTCAAAGTCCTCAAAGTCCTCAGTCCTAAGTTAAGTCCTAAGTCCTAAGTCCTAAAGTCCTGGTAAACTAAAAAAGTTTATCCTAATGAAAGAAGATTTCCAAATACTTGTGGTTTTCAATTCTTCGATTCTGCGCACTATTCTCAAAATATTATGACCATGATTGTAGGTCCTTTTCGCTAGGTTTCTTGTAAAAAAACAACGTGTAGTCAGCCTCCATCACAGGGTTAGTGAGAGAGGTTTGGACACATATCTATCTTACCCTACTGGCAACAAAGCAAGGTTCTCAATCACTTGCCGCAAAACGGACATTGCTTTAGCACGGTATGAGCTGTGTTTTCATAATGACATATTCAGCGTTATAGGGGTACATATGCAAGATAAATTCATATTTCATCGTTAACGTTATATAATCAGCGTTCATTAAAATAATGCTGCACTCCAGTCATTGGTCGAAGTTCACAGATAGTGTAGTTTGAATGCATCATGCATTTTTCAAAAAAGCGTAAACGTAAAATAAAAGCTTTACTTACTAGGAGTATTCATCATCTGGAGGTAGTCGACTTGGTCGAATTGTTGCTGGAAGCTATTTTCTTGAACTTAATTCAATCCCGAGTAGATTTGCGCAGACACGTTTCCCTTAAACATTGGAACAATCGATTAAAAAATAGTACAAAAATACACGCATAATTTGAACGTGTGTGTGGCAACTTATGCTGTTTGCAATTCTTCTTCGAGATTGTGAGACCGTGAAAAAAAAACACGAATTTTGATTTTTAAAACCGCACAAAAATGAGTGAAAAACTCTACATGAAATCAGCTGCAATCGATATCATTTCATTATATTCGCTCAGTGAAACTTAATCGAAAAATGTTTTTTTGAGATCCCTGCATATGAATTATTAAAGAAAATTCTTTATTTTGTTTTTCCAGCTTTTAGGTTGTGGTCATTAACAAATCAGATTGCAACCTCGTTCCCAGGGCTCTTTTCCGCTTTTTGATTTATGAGATAGCGCGGAGTACTTTCTCCGCGCTATCTCATAAATCAAAAAGCGGAAAAGAGCCCTGGGAACGAGGTTGATCAGATTGGTATTTTATCAAACTCTCTTCCAAATCTCTCTTAACTGTTGCCATAAAAAGAGATTTGGGAGCAAGGCTGTGAACATTTATCTTTATGCTCTAGATGGCACATTAGCACTGTTCATCTTGGCAAACTAAAATAGTCATGCTGATTCTTACAGCTGTGTTTTATGGGCCACGTCTTTCTTGCTACTCATCAAACGTTGGTTGAATCAGTTTATCAAAAAGGAAAAGAAGCCCTGGGAACGAGTTTGGTTGCAAAGATTTGAGCTTAACCTTTCATTTGCGACCCCCTGAATTTATTAATTCAGCCATTGTAATACATAAACGAAATTGGTTTTACCGAAGGATTTTACTTTGTTTTCTGTTATGTCAGGAGTCTTTCACCTCGTTGATAATTACTTGATAACCGATCCTAATCTCCGCTGGAGGACGCTAAAGCTCTAAAGCCTCGGCTGCGAAGAAGGATCTGACAAGAAAAGCTGCCATTTTCTTTCTAGATCGTGCCCTTGTTCTGTAAGCCTGGCAATTAATGAAAAATTCAAATTCAAATCTTTTTATCTCATAAATCAGGGGGAAATTACGAAATAATTACTAGGTGGCGAAAACTTTCCCCGATATAAAATTGTTCCCGACGAAACTTTTCCCGATAAAGTATTTCACAGAAATTTCAGTCCAACATTAACCTCTGATAAACATAAGGCTAAACATGGACTTGAACAAGCTTATCTTCAAGAGAACATAGCGTTTTGAGAACGATTTGAACTATACTCCAGCAATCATGGTCAAACGACGTTTGATATTGATGTGCCTGCTGAAACCAGTATAATTTTCTCGCCTGTTCAGTGTGATACACTTGGCACGTTAGCTAGCAAGAAGAACTCTTAAGGTGGTTCACTGGTAACTAAAAATGTAATTTTCGCGGAAAATGGAAAATCGGGTTTTTGTGGTTTCTGAATCGGAAATTTAATGCTCTT